>VDFB02015702.1:46150-189320 GCA_007258455.2 Sequoia sempervirens | reverse complement strand
TGGCAATAATAATCTCATAAAGGTATTTGCTCACCAGCTAGCTCCAAGAATACTTCCACCTACACACAAGAGAGGAAAATTTTAGGTGGTTGTATAGGGGTCTGCCTTAGTGAGACCCTTGTTTTGGTGTTTCCACCTCCACAGACAGCCAAGTTAGAGATAATGGAGAAATATATGATAAAGAAGGAAATGAAGTAAAGAACACAAAAGCACTATAAAACAGTGTTATGCTACTTAACCAAATCATAGAGGAGAGGAGTAGAAAGCTTACCACAGGTCCACCAAGAGCTCACTAGCTAATGGAGGAGAAAATAAGAGAACTCAAGCCCCTACTATAATGGTATTGGTTCCACACTTTCTCTATGGAGTTGATGGAGTGCTTGTGTTGCTGCTATGGAGTGCAAAGTGCTACTAAAAGTGCTTGAGAATACAAGAGGATGGCTTGGAGAGATGGACTGAATGCTTAATCTTGTGAAGAATATATCTTGAAGGGATGTGAAGAAGATGAAAAGCATGTAGAAGGAGTGAATTTTAAGGAGAGAATGAAGAAAACAACCATATTTGGGTCGTTTATTGGAAAGGGGCATTACAAATCAAACTCCAATGGGAAGTGTAAGGCCTCTGTAGGCTCCAACCATAGGAATCTTCCAAGGAAGTAAGAAAATCATGCGAACGTTTACAAATCGTGCGGGCATCCCTAATAGTTATTCCTCTGCCAACACACAAACCAACTACCAAGTGGAATGAAGGTGGCAGTCTTATGTGGAATTTACCCTTTGAGTTTGGTTTTCTAAATTGAGGAAGGGTAAAAGGGGAATTTGCATAAGGGGTGCAAATTCACTGCTATACATCCTGATGGTGCATTTCTTGTTAGCTACCACATTCTTATAGTCAATGTTTAGTGTAAAATATTTAGAAGAAGATAATAATGCACCTGGTAGCTAGGACTCATCCCATGGAATGATAGTACTTATTATTTGAGGAATAGAATTGTAAATGGTGTTTAGGGTAAGGTCGGTAGTGTCTTCATCAAAGAGAAAAGTGCAAAAAAGAAGGGAACTAAACCAAATTTCAAAGTAGATGAGCCCAAGGTTAAGGAAAACAAAGGGAATAAAATTTGGGGAAAAAAATGATGCAATGGAGGTTGATGATGGTGTTGTGTCTTCAATTGTGAAGGAAAATGATCAAAAGCAGAAAGTGGAACACGAAAAGAAAGATTACCTCAAAAGGATTGAGGAAAATTGTGAACAACTAAAGGATAGAGCTAGTGAAAAGGGTATAACAACTTGTGATTTTCCTAAGTATAATCCTATGGATATGTTTCAGTTTCTCTCCCAAGTTAAAGTCACAATGCCTTTGCTTGAGATGATGAGAATTTATGAACACAAAAAAAGGCATTTGTAGTTATCAATGGTGTGGCTATAGCCTATGATGAAAAAGGGTGTCTACTCAGCCTAAAGTGAGTGGAAATGAAACAAGTAATGAGGAAGTGGAAGGAGTAATAACTAATATCCCTCAAATCTACCTGGGTTGTACCATAACAACCTTTCCAAACCAGGTAGATCCTTTTTATATAACTCTTATTATTGATGGAAAATTGGTGAACTGCGTGATTGATTCAGGGGCTTCATCAAAAATCATGCTAGTAGAAATAATGAAAGAGATGGGTTTGAATATTATCATTGCATATGCAAGTGTTATGACATAGACTCTAGAGAAGTATCTATCATTGGAGTTATCAAAGATATTCTATTTAAATTAGCCGCATTCCTTGATAAATAATTCACTATGAGTATCATAGTAGTGGACATTCCACCAAATTATGGGATGTTACAATCAAGGAAGTGGAGTACATCCATGGGGGGAGTATGTAGTGTGACATGTCATATACCACTTTTCCCATGGATGGAAATGATATAAATCTCATTAGGGAGTCAAGAGTACCACATATGATAGAATACCTTCCCAGGGAAGATAGGATTCATTTTGTGGACACTAATATAGATAATTTTAGGATTGAAGGGTTGCAAGAAGAATAAGACAAGTGAACTACACCCTTGGAAAAGGATATTCTAAAATAAGAAAATAATGATAAGCTATGGACCATGTACTTTGATGGTTCTTGTTCAAAAGAAAGATCAGGTTTAGGAGTAATACTCATTTCTTGTAGTGGAAAAACATTTAAATTTTCATTTTTCTATTATTTGTATGCACAAATAATGTGGTAGAGTATGAAGCATTGTTTCTAGAGTTGAAGTTAGCTAAGAAGTATGGAATCAAGAAACTGAGTCATTGATGACTCAAAATTAGTTGTTTCCCATGTTAGATCCAAATTTGCATCCAAGAACAAAAGGTTGAAGTAATATAGGAATGCTATTTGGGATTCAATTGAGCAATTTGATGCTTTCGGCATAGACTGGTTAGAGAGGACTAAGAATAAAGTGGCAGATTTGTTGGCCAACATTGCTCTCAGACCAAATGGAATAGCCTTTCTAGGAATCTCCAAATTTGAGGTGCAGACAAGACCATCAATCCCTGGTAGTATAAAGAACTGGAAAGTCTTTAATGATGATGAATACATATTAAAGTTTTGGAAGTCTATAGAGAAATACGAGAGTCAGGAGATTGAATTTGGAGCATTTGCTGAGGTGGTGGATAGAAAGGAGATTGTATTTGGTAATGAAATAATTCAACTTAAGACTAACAAGATCTCAAAGGGTCTTGTGTCCTTAGAAAGGGTTTTTGATGGCCATGACAAAGGTAATTCCAAGCAAGCATCCATGCACTAGGAAGATTTAGAGGAAGTGAATCTTGGTACTAAAAAATACAATAAAGAAGGTGTATGTGGGCAAAAAGATGAAGCCCCGAGTTAAAGAAATTTTGATTGATTTATGTAGAAAGTATAGGCATGTTTTTTCCTAGTCATATGATGGCCCAAAATCCTATAAAGAGGACTTGTTTCAACATGTGATTCCTCTTAAATTAGATGCAAAGCCTTTTAGGAAAAAAAAGAGGCCTATTAACCCTACCCCGATACCTAAAATGCAAGAACTAATGAAGCTAAGAGATACAAGAATCATCAATCATGTAAGACACTCATCTTTGGTGTCCAATCTTGTGCCAGTAAGAAAGAATAATGGTGACATTAGATTGTGTGTTAATTTTAGAAATATCAATGTGTCATCATTGAAGGACAACTATCCATTGCCAAATATGGAATTCATGTTACAAAAGGTGACTGCTTGTGAGATTTTGTCAATGATGGATGGTTTTTCAGGATACAATCAAGTAAATGCTAAGGATTTTGAGCAGTACAAGACTACATTAACAAATCCTTGGGGCATGTATGTATATGCTAGAATTCCTTTTGGCTTAACAAATGTTGGTGCCACTTTTTAGAGAGCTATAGATGTAGCTTTTTCTGACTTTATAGACATCTTCATGGTATTCTATCAAGATGACATAACTACCTACTCCAAGAAATATTAATAACATAACAAGCATTTGGAGAAGATTTTCATCAAAGCTCTAGAGTATGGGATATCCCTCAATCCTAAGAAGTGTGCCTTTGGGGTTAATGAAGGAAAATTACTAGGACATATAGTGTCCAAAGCAGGAGTGAGGATTGGTCTAGAGAGAGTGGTTGCAATTTACAAGATCCCTCAGTCTAAAAGTGTGAAGGGTATACAATATTTCTTTGGTCAAGTGAATTTCCTAAGGAGATTTGTAACAAATTTTGCTAGGATCACTAGACCCATTTCAAAAAATTTAAAGAAATATGAGAAGATAGCATGGATTGAAGAGCCATCTAAGGATTTTGAAGGCATAAAAAAGGCTATCAAGGAAGCACCGGTATTAAAGTCTTCTGACTTCTTCAATCCTTTTCAACTATTTTCTTTTGCTTGCTTTCATACTATTATTGCATTACTATAGCAAAAGAATAATGAGGCATATGAGCAACTAATTTCCCTCTTTAGTAAATCATTGCAAGTTGTAGACTTGAAATAGGACATGAAAAAAAAGTAGGCTTATGCTTTGGCAAAGGTAATTAAGAATTTTAGAACCTATCTTGTTGGTGCAATAATTGTTGCATATGTCCCTTTAGTTGTTGTTAAAGATGTTTTTACTCAACAAGAGGTTACTGGTAGAAGGTGCAGATGGCTTAACAAGATCTAGGAGTTCAACATCAACATTGAGATTACAGAGCTTTTGAGAGGACAAGGGTTGATAAAACTAATGGCTAAGTCAAATTTGGAAGCCAACCAAATAAATAATGATGATTTTGTAGATGTATATCCTATTTTTTATATACAAACTTCAATATGGTGCATGCCTTGAGGGGATGATAGATAATGAAAAAAGAACACTCAAGCTCCAAGCCATCAAATATGTAATCATTGACAATGTTAGCTCTCAAAAATGCAGGTGAAGTGCCTCAAGAGGTTGGAAATCTCTTGGTACATTCCAGGGTAACATACAAGATTTAAATGGTTTAAACCTTCTTCTCTTCAGGTGCTGCTAGACCTAGGTGGGTATATCTATATGAATGAGGCAGACTAGACTTATGTTTATTTCCTAAAGTATTTTACCCACAATGGAAAATAGGAGTGGATAAATAGAATGTGATTTGGTATAGATTGTATAACAATATCAAAGCTAAAACCTAATATGTTCAGTTAACAGATGTGAATAATGAGTGAAACTAAAATAATGAAAATGTGGAGACTAGTGCCTTATTGGGTATGTGGAGTCAAAAGAGATCTAAAATGAGTAACTTCTTTCTGGCAAGTACTCTAATTGTTCAGCATATAATTTGAGTTTATAACTTGTATAAACATGCAAGAATATGATTACCAATTTCCTCTTAATGATCCAAATGAAATTCCCTAATTACTATGATCAACTAAAAGGATTTAATCTTTTCTTAAAAAGAACCAATTAATCAACCATACAAATACAACAAATGTGCACCAATAAATTGAATATAAACTTGTTATATCAATTTAAATAACCAGAAAACATCAACCTTGGAGACAATTTCAATAACACTTTCAATGAACACAACAAACAACTGCTACTAGAAATACGCCACCACATCAAATGATTCTAATTGATATCTCTAGAGTTTTAAACATGCATCATAGTCTCATATTTATAAAAATTGTAATCTACTGTATCTTTTTTCTATCCTATGTCTTATCTTCATTTCGCTACCAAAACAGATATTTATAAATCAAATACTTGAAAGGATGCATCCTTTACATAAATGTCATATGTTAAAACAACAATAGATTAAAAGATAATCAAGCTCTATTAAGCCATAAATGAATCTTTGATAAGTGGTCCACATAATCCAAATGCTTATGTGTATCCACATCTCCCACTACATTCTAGATTGTGATCTCCATTTTGACCATCTTCTCATTTTGTTCGCATGCCTCATCCAGTGTTGTATTTTCTGCGGTAGCTATCTTCAGAATGTCTTACATTACTAATTCACTTTCACTCTTCCATGTAGTCATTTCTTTTAATTCTCCTTCATCGTCAAAGAATGCAGTCAATTCTTTTCTAGTGGCATTTATCAATCCCTATGCATCCCCTTGCAATTCTTCAAATAAGTCTCGGTGTTTATTCATAAAGTGATTTGCAACCTCAATTGCTGCATTATCAAAAATGCCTCTCCGGTTTATTTCTTGAAACTTCTCTAAAATCCTACCATCCATTATTTTGTGCTCTTGCAATGCAGAAAAGTTCTATGAATGTGTTCCCAGAGTTTATTTAACTAAGATATTAAACTGGCTTGTATTTTCTTGATTATTTCTACAAGTGCACCATATTTCCCTTAAGAGTAAGCACTTGATCCTTCCCAATGATCTTTTGACTAAGAGCTTTCACCATGAGTAAGGAGCTTGGTTGACTTCATTGTAACACCTAATAAATCTCTTAGGTGGTCATTTTCTCTCTTCATCCTCTCATTATTTGTTTTGTACATTTCCCTCTCCTTAATTAACATATGAATTTGGGATTTGTTCAATTTTGCAACATTTATTCCAATTTCTGCAGTTGCCACAGGATCAACCTCTCCAATCTTTAAATTCATAACATGCCCAAATGATTTCTCGGTATCATTGACAACTAATTTTCTGTGAGGTGGATATAAAGCCCAAATCATCAATGACCCTTCATCTGGATTGTTCATCTGGATTGTACTTTGACCCTACCATCTCCTTGTCCACACACATCTTTAAATCATTCAGTAATTGCTCTTCATTACCTGATGTGATATTGTCAACCTTTTCCCTTATTTCTTTTCCTTTATGTTTGCACAAGAATGCCTTAAAATCTAGAGAGTTTACAAATTCATCATCTAATACAAACAATCTGTACTCTACATGCCTCACATCTACATCTAAATTTTCTTTAGCACTAAATTCTCTAGCAAGGAAAATGTAATGTTCAGTTCTCAATCTGGACATTTTACTTGGTTGGTCTTGTGGCACATTAGCCTTAGATTCCTCCTCCCTAGAAGACAACAACTTTGTATCCTACGAACCTTGATTATATCTTTCGACCACTATCTATGCTTCTTCCTCTTCCAAATTCTGGATCATATCATCAAATTGATAGGGCACATGTTGATACCCTCAAAATTTTATCCTTATTTTAGCAAAGTTGATGTATCCTTATGGGTCAAAATTCCTTCTGGGTGGTCCTCTTTTCATATTGTACTACAATAATTTATCAAGGATCAAATTGTATCCTTCCTTAGCTAACACAATAAAAGCATCAAAGCATAATGTACTAGGCATGAAAGCCTACTTTCCAAAGGAGCTAAAATTCATAACACTCGAATAGTCCATCTGTCTAACAATTTCCAAATATGCAATTATGTCCAGGACTATTTTTGGAAAAATGAATGGGGCATCTTCAAATCCATAAACCCTAATCATGGTAGCACCCTCCAAGCAATACCAATCTCCCCAGTTATGACTAATTGGCCCATTGAAATCCTTTGGCTGAAGAAACCTCTTTATCTCATCAAATAAAGTATAATAACATGGATGATTGTACAATTTGTATAATGTCTTCACAAAATACTCCTCAAAGTGAACAAAACTAGAATTAGCAAATCTACTGTCCCAGATAGCCATCCACAATTGAACAGGTAATGTTGAGCCTTCCTTGTCAAATTGAGAAATTCTCATCTCTTGAGGCCACAATCCCAATTCCTGCCCAAAATATAACACTATGTGCATCAACAATGAATAATGTCTAAGATGAAAGATAGAGGCTCCGCCCTTTATTGCCATCAATCCATAATCAAGCCCCTTAAAAATATATGAAGCATAATCAAATGGTCTAGAGTTGTGGTACTAGATATCTGCTGAAATTATCATAGGCACAATTGACATATACTCAAAGACATCCATTCCCAATACCTGGCCTACCAAGAAATAAGTATACTTCATATAGGGTTCAAATAAGTCAACATGAAAAGCAGGTCCATCACTATCCTATAGAGGAACTAGTCTGCCACCTTGTCTAATCCTATGAATTGGCAACTACCAACCCTTATAAATTGTGTCCATTCTCTCGAACTCCATTTCCAATTCTTCACATATGATTTTTTCATTGCAAACCCCTTCCAAATTGAAAACCTCCCCTATTGCATCTTCTGATAAGTGTATTTGTGGTTTCTCGGATTTGTCACATATAGCTTTGAGTTTCGGGTTATAATGAGTAGCTAACAATTTTACCAATTCTACATTGACAAATACATTAGGGCACACCAGTTTTCCCAAATTAAACTTCCATGGGTTGCATACTAGTTCAAAATGATTTCTCCAATAATAGTGAAAGTTAAACAACTCATATCCTCTTATTGAAGTCCAGACATCTCCTATGAGTTTGCATTTATTATCCAATTTATCTATTTATACCCTAAGTTTTGCAGATCATCTAGCTTTAGGTCCAAAGCTAGGTAATTGGTCAATGAGGTCTTGATTTAATCTTCTTTTAGTGCCCTCATGTTCTATTTTAGTTTTCTGCTTCTTTCCTTTAGGTTGACTACTGTCACCATGTTTTCTACTTTTTGATTTTCCTGAGCTGGGGGACTCCATTTCTCAAAAGCTACAGAAGTCAAATTTATTGGAACTAAGGCACAAGAACTTACAGTATTTTGCTTCAAAATATTCAAACTAAAAGAATGCCCTGGTTCTTCATTCGCCTTTCTGATTCTTCTGTTATCAATTCCACACTAATGTTTCCAATTGAATTCTCCTTATGTGCTCCGTCGCGCCATTAATATGTTAGCTGAAACATGAGTGCAGTAAGTCCTTTTTCAAAAATCTCATTGCCACATGATATAGTATTGTTGGTGAGACATTTTCAAATCTTGGGCGATAGCTTTCAACAATGTTCATTAAACCATTTTTCAAAACATCTTGTAGTCTCCCTGACACTTTGAAGTCACACAGACTATTGCAAACTATATATCACTCTAATGTTCCACAGTCTCATCAACATTTGAAGTCTCACCGACAGTTATCCTCTCGATCTTATGTATATTGCTATGACATTTTGAGTCGGGGAGATGTTCCATAGATTATTTTGTGTCTCACCGAGATATATCCCTTGGAATGTTTTATGGTCGCTGAGACATAATTACTTTCTCACCGATGAAACAACACTCGATGTGACTCTCATATCTCTCTCTGATGAAATTAGTCTTGTCGATAATCAATTCATACTGCCGAGTCCTTTACCCACATAATCCTATCGACATGACATATGGGTCGGAAGGACTACCTGACTTCATCTCGATAATCATTGATAGAATCCCCTTATGCTTTGTCAGTAAGACCAAATGCATGTGATAAGACTTCATTCTGATGAATTTTAGTTTGGCCAATATGTCTCCTTGTGTACCAGTAGTTAAGACATATATTAGTTCGTTATGACTTATTCTAATGATGACTTTCTTTCCAATAAGATCTTTCTGTCGCCGAGACAATGAATTGCATCATGTCGATATGTGTCTGCAGATTAAATCATATCGGTATGACATTCCCGAACTCTTGCCGATAGACTACAAAAGATACACATTAGTAAAAAATGTTTTATGGATCGGGGAGACCCTCACCATCTCTTGCCAATATGAATTATACAGTGAAATATTTAGGGCTAGATGGATTCTATGGTACCACATGACAAAGTATGGGAAAAAATATTATGAAGAGAGGATTCTTGTGCTTGTGGCAAGGACTTATCTGGAAACTCATGGATATAAACAACTATAAAATTTTCAAATTTTTATAGTTCTAATAGTGGCTCCATCTAGTGATGAATGATTGTGAGATCATTGCAAGGATCTATATTTTTGGGTGAGCAGACCAAACTCAAGGTGGTGGACCAGTGAGCGAGATGGAATGAATGGAAATGGAAATGACTTTATACTACTGTACATGGAAATATTTATTTTAAAAGAAGAAATATCAGGATTGTCCATGTACTGGAAATTCCTGTTCCTTTTATTTCCCTAGACTACTGTGCATGGAAGAGAAATTTTGAGAAGATTGTCAAGAGTTGTCCATGCATTGGCAACCTTTAATCCTCTGTATTGCTCAAGAGAAGAAATGCTTTAAGAACTGCCCATGTACATGCAACTCTTATTCCTCACCAGTCATGTTTTGCAGAAAATATGAATCTTCACCTTTCCTACCAACAACAACAAAGGGTCCCAACCACAAAGCTTCATATTTCCCATGCTTACCCTTCTCCTGACACTGTACATTCCACATCAGCACTAGATCATTCTCATCGAATTTTTTATTTTTTTCTTTTCTATCAAATAAATGCTTCATTTGTGCCTGCAACTTCATGTTCTAGTTTTGAGCTACTCTCCTTATCTCATCAAGTTTAGCCAGCTGCTCCAATCTCTCCTCCATAGGTTTTGAAATATCTATATCTTCTTGAAGGATAAATTTGTAAACTGGTAACATATTTTCTAGAGGCATCCTAGCTTGTGTTCCATATACTAACTCAAATGGGTATTTTCCAGTTGCCTTTTTTTTACAGTGATCCTATCAACCCACATAACCATTTTCAATTTTGAATCCCAAGCCTTCTTATTCTGACTTAGCATTCTTCTTATGATTTTAAGAATACTTTTGTTGTTGGACTCTGCCTGAACATTAGCTTGTGGATGGTAGAGAGCTGCATAAGAAATATAAATGCCATATGTGCTGCAAAAATCTTTGAATTCATCAGATCTAAAACACATCCTGTTATCTGTGATCAATCTCAGTGGTGTACCGAATCTAGTAATGATGTTATCCATTAAAAAATTTGTTACAACTTTACTTGTAGCTTGCTTGGTTGGGACTGCTTCTACCCATTTGGTGAAATAATCTGTGGCTACTAGTATCCACTTATGTCCTCCACTTGATTTCTCTTGTATCTCCCCAATAACATCAATTCCCCACTAATGGAAAGGGGCTTCATTCTACATAGGTCTAAGTGGTAAAGCTCCCTGATAGTTCATTTTCCCAGAGAATTTCTGGCATGCTTCACATCTTCTTACATATGAAAAAGAGTCATTAAAACTTTTCGCCAGTAATAACTTGCCCTGAGAATCTTATTTGCAGTTGTCTTCATAGAATAATGGCCTCCACAGACCCCTTCATGCATTTCTCTTAAGACATGCTTATCTTGTGACTCATCTAAACATAATAGTAGTATCATGTCCCTGTTCTTCCAAAACAAATCTCCTTCCATGAACACATACTTAGATAATTGCAACTTTAAATTTCTTTTCCGACTATCGCTTAATCCTTTTGGACATTTCATCTATTTGAGGCAATGCATGATGTCTGCATACCAAGGAGTATGCTCAATACTTTCAATTGCATTCTCTTTCTCTTCGATATTACAAATTTTATTTGCTTCGATATTTGCTTCTGCCATTAGCCTAGCCAAGCCCTGACCTCTCACCAATTTAGTGATTTGTATTTCCATATCAAACTCTTGGATTTTATTAATCCATTTGCATCTCTTTCTTGTTACCTTTGACTGAGTCAATATATCTTTAGTAGCTATATGAGGGACATAAGCAATCACCTTAGCTCCAATAAG
Source organism: Sequoia sempervirens (assembly GCA_007258455.2). Classification (NCBI taxonomy): domain Eukaryota; kingdom Viridiplantae; phylum Streptophyta; class Pinopsida; order Cupressales; family Cupressaceae; genus Sequoia; species Sequoia sempervirens. The sequence goes on along the minus strand of VDFB02015702.1, from coordinate 178,187 downwards.
ATATGGCCTGAAATATTTTGTGGCTTTTATCAATGCAAATGCTTGCTTTTCCATTATATCATACTTCAATTCTGACCCCTGCAATGACTTACTGAAAAAGGACATAGGTTGTTCATGGCCTTCCTCATTTTTCTGTAACATGATAGCAGCTATAGTACGCAGTGAAGCAAATGAAAATATTTGGAAGGGTTTTGAAAAATCTAGAGATTTAAGAACAAGAGCTTCCTCAATGGCCCTTTTGATGGATATGAAAGCTTCTAATGCTTCTGCAGTCCAATCTATTTTTTGTCCTTTTCTTAACACTTTTGATATGGGCTTAATGATTTCAGCAAAATTAGAAACAAATCTCCTAACAAAGTTGATCTATCCAAAAAATGACTGGATGGCCTTGACAGTTTTAGGAATAGGAACTTTATCTATGGCCTCAACCCTCTCAAGATCTATTCTAATCCCCTCCTTTGACACAATATGTCCTAAGAGTTTACCTTCTATGACTGCAAAATGACATTTTTTAGGGTTCAAACTAATACCATATTCTAAGGCTTTAATAAATACCTTTTCCAGATGTTCTACATGATCTTCAACCCTTTTTGAATAACTAGTAAGGTCATCTTGATACACCACCATGATAGCATTAATCAAGTTTGAAAATGCTACGTCCATAGCTCTTTGGAAGGTTGCTCCTACATTTGTGAGACCAAATGGCATTCTCATATAAACATAAGTCCCCCATGGAGTTGTAAAGGCTGTCTTATACTGCTCAGATTCTTTGACTTTGACTTGGTTGTAACCAGAGAACCCATCCATCATAGATAATAGCTCACACCCTGTCACTTTATGTAGTATAACTTCCATATTAGGTAAAGGGTAATTATCCTTGAGGGATGCCACATTTAGATTCCTAAAATCCACACATAGTCTGATATATTTGTTTTTCTTCCTTATAGGAACCAGGTTTGAGACCCACGTTGAGTGCCTGATTGGTTTGATGATTCCCCCATCTCTAAGCTTTACCAATTCTTCTTGCATTTTTGGTTGCAATGTCGAGTTAATGGGTCTTTGTTTTTGTCTAAATGGATTTGCATCTGGTTTCAATGGGATTTCATACTGAAACAAATCCTCCCTATATGCTTTAAGGTCTTCATAAGACCATGCAAACACATGTTTATATTTTCTTAGTAATGCTATCAACATTCTTTGAATTTTTGGACTTATTTTCTTCCCTATGTATACCTTTCTTGGTGCCATCTTAGTCCCTAAGTTGATCTCTTCAATATCCTCCCTCTTGACTGGTGTTTTCTTCATGAGGGACCGATCACTTCCATCGTATACCCTCTCTAATGATACTAGCCCTTTAGGAAGCTTATTTGTTTTAAGTTGTAAGACCTCCTTCCCGAATATTGTCTACTTCCCATCTACCTCTTCAACAAAGGCATTGAAATCAATTTATTGAGCTTCATGTTGATCTATACAATGAAGGAAATTCAAGAGGTCGGTATCATCATTAAAAACCTACCAACTGTATATATTATCAGGCACAACAAGCCTTGTTTTGAACTCAATTTGTGACACTCTAGCCAGTATAATGTCATCCCTTTTTAGTGCTACATTTTCTAAAAAGTCTGCCATTATGTTCTTTGACCTATCAATCCACTCAATTGAGAAAGCATCAAACAACTCAATTGTGTCCCATAAAACATTCCTATATTGCTTTAGTCTCTTATGTTTTGCTGCATATTTTGATTTAACTTGTGAAATAACTAACTCAGAATCCCCTAGAACTACTCACAACTTGATTTTATGTTTTACAGCTATATTCAAACCTGTTAATAGAGCTTCATATTTTGCCACGTTGTTTGTACATTCAAATTCTAGAAAGAAAGAATACTTAAATGTAACTCCTTCAGGTGAAACAAATAATATTCCTACTCTTTTACCTTCTTGGCTACATGCTCCATCAAAGTACATTTTCCCTACACCATTGCAGTTTTGTGAAACATGCTTTTCGATTGGATTAGCATTGACTAATTCTGGATGGGCTGGTTCTATCTTATAAATTTCCAAGATCCACATCACAAAAACAATTGATTTGATTTTGAGGTACACAATCAACAACTTGGTTCATCCTTGGCTCCCTGTACAACTTAACTTCTTGACCATTCACTGGAATTGTTGCATAGGACAAATCAAATTGGAAATTTCCCCCAACCGCTGCCATCCACTATCTTGATAGAAGCATCCCAAATTGACGAGGGGTGCCAATTACTGTTATATCTATATTATAGGCCACCTGAGGATAAACAACTAGTTTGACTTCAACATCTTTCATAATACCCACCACAGGAACAGGTATGTTATCCATCACATAGCACTTCCCTCCATTAGTATCCACCCACATGCCAAGCTATTTCATAACCCCAACTGCATAATATTGATGGTAGTGTCAGAGTCTATCATGAAATTCCTCAACAATTTGTTATTTATAAGTAACATAGTGAAAAAAGGATCAACTTGTGGGGGATTTATTAATGCATTATTAAGGCAGACTTCTGGGATACTTACTTTCTCTTGCTTATTAATTTTTTTAGTGGCCATCTTATTTTTAGAATTTATATGTTTTTCATTTCCATTTGTTATCAATTGAACAACACTGTCTCTATATTCCTTAATTTTCATCATCTCAAGTAGTGGAACAAACATTTTTACCTGGGACAAAGCCCGAGTGAAGTCAAAATAGGAACCCTCTTCCTTAATCATTTTCTTTTATTTTGATGTTTCTCCTTTGTTCTCTTTTCTTTTACTCAATTGATCAGTCTTTTTCATTTCTTTGTGTAACTCTTTAACTTTCTCCTTTTGGACAAGCTTCTGTTCATTTTTATCATGTTTTTTATTTTTTGTTTTCTTCAAAATTCCTTGTGTCACCTTTTGATCCTTCATAAATATTCCCCTGGGGACACCTTCCTTTTCATTCACTGTCCTATTTCTTAACCAATACTTGCTCTTTGCTTCTTCAACTATAGCAATGGTTAACCTCTCTATCTCCTCTTCGGTGAGTTTCCTCATATTGCACTGAGTAAGCACCTCAATAGAGTGTGGTTCTGTATAATCTTCTTTAGACTCAGAAAAAACCTATTGTTCAGCCATGTGGACATTGTACCTTTGATTTGAAACATCGTACTCATAACCCTCATCTTCTGAAGATGAGTATTTCTTCTCAACACGGTGAAAAGTATTTGAAGTCAAATACACTGTGTGATCTTCTCCACCATTACCCATTAGCATTCCTTCTTCTCGCATTCTTTGGGATACAACACAATAATCTGGGGAATGTGGCTTATCATAAATTTCACAAAAATAATTGTTATTAACCATATATGTTCCCTTCTTCCTTAATGGATCATGAGTTTCTTTGTTTCTAGGCCTATCTATTACAAGTTTTCCATCCTTCCAATTTGTACCATAGGGCATGTCATGCAACCTAGGCCTCTCATTTTTGTATGTGTTCTCTTGTTTGTATTGATGATTATTGGCTTCTTGAGGAACCCTAAGGTTGTCTCTCTTACTGATTATCCCAGCAGCTTTCCTATTGTTTTCAATTTTTAATGCTATCTTTTGGGCTTCAAAAAATCTCTTGGGAACCTATTTCTTAGTTCATACCCTATTTTTGGATCGAACGCATTCAAATAAACACTCAATGCTATGGAGTCTGGCAACTTTGATCCAGGAGATATCTTATTCTGCAATTTGTTGAACCTCCGGTTAAAATCATAAATTGAGTCATTTTGATTTTTTTGAATTCGCATTAATTCATGAAGAGCAACATCTGGTGCACTTAGATTCCCATATTGCTCAAGGAATCGATCCTAAAATTCTTGGACAAAATTAATAGAAGTTGTTGGTAGGCTATTGAACCAATCCCTAGGTTCTTCGATAAGTGACATCATGAATAGCCTCATATGTAAGTCCTCATAAGGCACATCCAAATCTTGGATGAAAGCATTGAAACTCCTTAAATGATCTTCAACAGTAATTGCACTACTCCCTATAAACTTAGGGACCAGACTTCTCCAACTGCCATCCATGGGGTAAAGGTATAATTGAAACCATGTCAAGTCAAATTGTCTGATCATCATTGTGTATTGATGAGGAGGAGGGTTAGGTGGATACTGATAATGGTACATCGGATTGTTGTATTGTGTATGAGAATGTGGCACATAATGTTGACCATGCGGTGGTTGTGTATTTGTATATTGTGAGGGAATATGTGGTAGATGGTTTGGCTATTTGTATTGACTTCCTATTTGATTGTGAGGAGCCTTTGATGGATCAGAAGGCCCTGCATTGCTATTACCCTACTTATGAGGCGGTATATACTTTGAAAAACTAGTTGTTTGAGCAATAATTTGAGGTCTTTGATTTCTTGTATCATCTGGGCTTTCTCTTGTTCATCTTTTAATCTCTCTAGCTCTTTTTTATGAAACTCAAACTATGCTTTTACTTCTTCATGAGTTGAGGATTCATAATTTTCTTGAGGAATTACATGATCATTGAACTCATTTTGGTTTCCCTCCATTCTTTTTTCACATTCTTGTTGATATCTGAGTCCTTCTGCTTCGAGTTTAGCTTCAAACTCTGGATTTTTTTAGGATTATAAAAAGGATTTCTTTGTTCTTCTGGGGTACAAGGTTCTACACTTGAATTATCTCTCCATGTATCATAATGGTCATATGTTTCACAATGTGGTCTTGATGCTTGTCTTTGTTTGTTATGCACATGTCATCATTTATCTTCTTACCCTTATCACCCTTATCATCCTTGTGTTTCCACTTACTATTGCCAACAAGACCTCCCTTATATTGGGATCTTTAGCCATTCATGTTGAATAGATGTAATGTTGATGCAATATTCTTATCAAAGTCACCACGCACTTTCTTAAAAGTGAGAAAGTGTTTGTTATTTCTTATTACCAATGGAGTCTATACATAATTTCTGATTCTATAACTAAGGACCTAATTTTGAGTTGATTCCCTAGTAGAGTCACCAATTTATTAGCTCTCAAAAATGCAGAAGTACCTCAAGAGGTCGCCAATCTCTTGGTACATTTCAGGGTAACAGACAAGGTTTAAATGGTTTAAACTTTCTTCTCTTCAGGTGTGCTAGACCTAGGTGGGTATACCTATATGAATGAGGCAAACTTGACTTATGTTTATTTCCTAAAGTATTTTACCCACAATGGAAAATAGGAGTGCATAAAGAGAATGTGATTTGGTATAGATTGTATAACAATATCAAAGCTAAAACCTAATATTTTCAGTTAACAGATGTGAATAATGAGTGAAACTAAAATAATGAAAATGTGGAGACTAGTGCCTTATTGGGTATGCAGAGTCAAAAGAGATCTAAAATGAGTAACTTCTTTCTTGCAAGTACTCTAATTGTTCGGCATATAATTTGAGTTTATAACTTGTATAAACATGCAAGAATATGATTACCAAGTTCTTCTTAATGATCCAAATAAAATTCCCTAATTACTATGATCAACTAAAAGGATTTAATCTTTTCTTGAAAAGAACCAATTAATCAACCATACAGATACAACAAATGTGCACCGATAAACTGAATATAAACTTGGTATATTAATTTAAATAACCAGAAAACATCAACCTTGGAGGCAACTTCAATAATATTTTAATGAACACAACAAACAACTAATACCAAAAATATGCCACCACATCAAATGATTCTCATTGATATCTCCAGAGTTTTAAACATGCATCATAGTCTCATATTTATAAACATTGTAATCTACTATATCTTTTTTCTATCCCATGTCTTATCTTCATTTCGCTACCAAAACATATATTTATACATCAAATACTTGAAAGGACGCATCCTTTCAAAAATGTCATATGTTAAAACAACAATAGATTAAAAGATAATCAAGCTCTGTTAAGCCATAAATGAATCTTTGATAAGTGGTCCATGTAATCCCGATGCTTATGCGTATCCACATCTCCTACTGTGTTTCAGATTGTGATCTCCATTCTGACCAAATATTCTCGGGTGAATCCCATAATGAGTGGTTTACACAATTTTTTGGCTGGCGGACAAATTGTGTGCAACTAAATCTTCATTCAGGTTTCTGTGAGCTAAACTATGAGAATTTGGAGATGGGTACAGAGCTAGAGTCTCATCAGGGGTGCTGTCTGTAGATTCAAAATATTTTTTTTTCAAAATTTTTGGAATCAAGTGCATCTTTTTTCCATCTCCATGAAAATTGATTTTTTTGAGAAAACAACATTTTTAAAGTTCTTACCATTATAGCATGCTTTTTTTTTCCATGAAGGATAAATTCTAATTCTTTTAAATTTAGATTTGTAACTTTGATATCTAGTTCTTACACTTGGTTAGATAGTGTTTTATTGAATATTTTTTCCTTAATCAAGTTTCAAAGTCAAGCGTTACGAGAATTAGGACAGTAGCGGTAGTATAGCATTAACTTTTGTATATGTCAAAATTTTTATTTTATTTTTTGTTGGATCAAAGACTTCAATATCCTGGTGCACTCATGTTTTTATTTTTTTGATAATGTATTTTTTCCACATGTGAAGAGAAAAGGAAATTGTTTTGATGAAAAACCTATATGTTTAATAAAACATAAAAACAAATACATAACAAAGGCAAAACATATTAAAATTATATTCATTGGATAGCTTGTTCTGAGGAATACCATAATCGACAAGTTTTAAAGTAAGATTCGTTTGATCTTCAAATCAAAAGTGATTTTTTATCAGCATTTTGATAGGTGTAAAGGAGACGCATTTATAGGTATGGTTTAAAACTAGTGAGGTTCTATCCAAGGGGGTTTGATCAAAGGTGATTTGATAAAACCCTCTTCAATTAGAATCCTTAAAATGGAACTTTTTAAGGCTTAAATCATTATATTTTCTAAAAATATGTGATTTCAGCTAAAATTCATTCCTCGCAGGAATTGTAAACCACTATTATGACAACACCCTCTCATTATGTTCGCACGCCTCATCCAATGTTGTATTTTCTATAGTAGCTATCTTCAGAATGTCTTGCATTATTGATTCACTTTCACTCTTCCACCTAGTCATTTCTTTTAATTCTCCTTCATCATCAAATAATGCAGTTAGTTCTTTTCTAGTGGAATTTATCAATCCCTGTGCATCCCCTTGCAATTCTTGAAAGAAGTCTCAGTGTTTCTTCATAAAGTGATTTGTAGCCTCAATTGTTGCATTATCAGAAATGCCTCTCCGGTTTATTTCTTGAAACTTCTCTAAAATCCTACCATCCATTCTTTCGTGCTCTTGCAATGTAGAAAAGTTCTGTGAATGTGTTCCCCAGAGTTTATTTAACCAAGATATTAAACTGGCCTGCCTTTTCTTGATTATTGCTACAAGTGCATCATATTTCCCTTGAGAGTAAGCACTTGATCCTTCCCAATGATCTTTTTACTGATAGCTTTCACCATGAGTAAAGAGCTTGGTTGACTGCATTGTGACACCTAATAAATCTTTCAGGTGGTCATTTTCTCTCTTCATCCTCTTACTATTCATTTTGTACATTTCCCTCTCCTTAATTAACATTTGAATTTGGGATTTGTTTAATTTTGCAATATTTATTCCAATTTCTATAGTTGCCAGAGGATCAGCCTCTCCAATCTTTAAATTCATAACATGCCCAAATTCTTTCTCAATATCAATGACAATTGATTTTCTGTGAGGTGGATATAAATCCCAAATCATCAATGACCCTTCATCCAAATTGTACTTTGACCCTGCCATCTCCTTGTCCACACACATCTTTAAATCATTCAGTAATTGCTCTTCATTACCTGATGTGATATTGTCAACCTTTTCCTTTATTTATTTTCCTTTTTTTTTGTACAAGAATGCCTTAAACTCTGGAGAGTTTAAAAATTCATCATCTGATACAAACGATCTATACTCTACATGCCTCGCATCTGCATCTACATTTTCTTCAACACTCAATTCTCTAGCAGGGAAAATGCAATGTTGAGTTCTTAATCTAGACATTTTACTTGGTTGGTCAAGTGGCATATTAGCCTCAGATGCCTCCTCCCCAGAAGACAATAGCTCTGTATCCTGCAACCCTTGATTATATCTTTTGACCACTATCTCTGCTTCTTCCTCTTCCAAATTCCAAATTATATCATCAAATTGATAGGGCACATGTTGATACCCTCCAAATTTTATCCTTATTTTAGGATAGTTGATGTACCCTTCTGGGTCAAAATTCCTTTTGGGTGGTCCTCTTTTCATATTGTACTGTAATAATTTATCAAGGATCAAATTGTATCCTTCCTTAGCTAACATAGTAAAATCATCAAAGCATAATGTACTGGGCATGAAAGCCTGCTTTCCAAAGGAGCTAAAATTCATAACACTCGAATAGTCCATCTGTCTGACAATTTCCAAATATGGAATTATGTCCAGGACTATTTTTGGAAAAATGAATGGGGCATCTTCAAACCCATAAACCCTAATAATGGTAGCACCCTCCAAGCAACACCAATCTCCCTAGTTATGACTAATTGGCTCGTTGAAATCCTTTAGCCAAAGAAACTTCTTTATCTCATCAAATAAAGAATAATCACATGGATGATTGTACAATTTGTATAATGTCTTCACAAAATACTCCTCAAAGTGAACAAAACTAGAATTAGCAAATCTGCTGTCCCAGACAGCTGTCCACAATTGAACAGGTAATGTCGAGCCTTCCTTGTTAAATTGAGAAATTCTCATCTCCTGAGGCCACAATCCCAATTCCTGTCCAAAATATAACACTATGTGCATCAACAATGAATAATGCGTGAGATGAAAGATAGAGGCTCCGCCCTTTATTTCCATCAATCCAAAATCAAGCCCCTTAAAAATATATGAGGCATAATCAAATGGTCTAGAGCTGTCGTATTGGATATCTACTAAAATTATCATAGGGACAATTGACATATACTCAGAGACATCCATTCCCAATACCTAGCCTACCGAGAAATAAGTATACTTCATATAGGGTTCAAATAAGTCAACATGAAAAGGAGGTCCATCACTATCCTGTAGAGGAACTGGTCTGCCACCTTTTCTAATCCTGTGAATTGGCAACCACCAACCCTTATAAATTGTGTCCATTCTCCCAAACTCCATTTCCAATTCTTCACATATGATTGTTTCATTGCAAACCCCTTCCAAATTGAAAACCTCCTCTATTGCATCTTCTAATAAGTGTATTTGTGGTTTCCCAGATGGGTCATGTATAGCTTTGAGTTTCGAGTTATAATGAGCAGCTAAAAATTTTACCAATTCTGCATTGACAAATACATTAGGGCACACCAATTTTCCCAAATTAAGCTTCCATGGGTTGCATACTGGTTCAAAATGATTTCTCTGATAATAGTGAAAGTTAAACAACTCATACCCTCTTATTGAAGTCCAGACATCTCCTATGAGTTTGCATTTATCATCCAATTTATCTATTTGTGCCCTGAGTTGTGTAGATCATCTAGCTTTAGGTCCAGAGCCAGGTAATTGGTCAATGAGGTCTTGATTTAATATTCGTTCAGTGCCCTCATGTTCTATTTTAGTTTTATGTTTCTTTCATTTTGGTTGACTACTCTCACCATGTTTCCTACTTTTTGATTTTCCTAAGATGGGGGACTCCATTTCTCAAAATCTACAAAAGTCAAATTTACAGGAACTAAGCCATAAGAACTTACTATATTTTACTTCAAAATCTTCAGACTGAAAGAATTCCTTGGTTCTTCGTTCACCTTTCCAATTCTTCCACTATCAATTCCACACTAATGTTTCCAATTGAAATCTCCTTATTGTGCTCCGCTACACCATTAATGTGTTAGCTAAAACATGAGTGCAATAATTTATTTTTCAAAACTTTCACTGTCACATCATATAGTACTGTCGGTGAGACATTTTCAAATCTTGGGTGATAGATTTTAGCAACGTTCATTAAACCATTCGTCAAAACATCCTGTAGTCTCCCCGACACTTCAAAGTCTCATCAACTATCATAAATTGTATATCACTCTAATGTTTCGCAGTCTCATCGACATTCAAAGTCTCACCAATAGTTATCCTCTCGATCTTATGTATATCACTATGCCATTTTGAGTCCGGGTGATGTTCCATAGATTATTTCGTGTCTCACCAAGATATATACCTTGGTATGTTTTCTGGTTGCTGAGACATAATTACTTTCTCGCCGATGAAACAACACTCGGCGTGACTCTCATATCTCTCTCCAATGAAATTAGTCTTTCCAATAATCAATTCATACCACCAAGTCCTTTACCCACATAATCCTATCGACGTGACATATGGGTCGGCAGGACTACCTGACTTCATCCCGATAATCATTGATAGAATCCCCTTATGCTTTGTCAGCAAGACTGGATGCATGTGATAAGACTTCATTTTGATGACTTTTAGTCTGGCCGATATGTATCCTTGTGTACCGGTTAGCAGGACATATATTAGTTCGTTATGACTTATTTTGATGATGACTTTCTTGCTGATAAGATCTTTTTTTCACTGAGACAATGAATTGCATCATGTCGATATGTGTCTGTAGATGAAATCATATCGATATGACATTCCTGAACTCTTTCTAATAGACTACAAAATATACACATTAGTAAAAAATGTTTTACAGATCAGGGAGACCCTCACCATCTCTTGTCGATATGAATTATACAATGAAATATTCAGGGCTAGATGGATTCTATGGGACCACATGACAAAGTATGGGCAAAAATATTATGAAGAGAGGATTCTTGTGCTTGTGGCAAGGACTAATCTGGAAACTCATGGATATAAACAAATGTAAAATTTTCAAATTTTTACAATTCTAACAGACAATGAAGTATGTTGGAGAAATATAGATGGAGTATTGTTGAAATTTGTAAATGGGAAACAAGCCCAAGAAATTTTGTATGAGATGCATAATGGTGTATGTGGTGGTCATTATATGGCTAAACCAATTGCTCATAAAATTTTGAGGGTAGGGTTTTGGTGGCCAAAATTTTTTAAGCATGCAGAGAGATTGGTAAGGGCATGTGATGAATGCCAAAGGTTTGCTAGCAAGCTAAAGTTTTTCAGAAACTTACCTGTTAGACCAGATTCACTGTAGGAACCATTCCAACAATGGGGAATTGAATTCATTGGTGATATTGTAGAGAAGTCCAATGGAGGAAAGCCATTGATATTAGTAGCCATAAATTACTTTACAAAATGGATACAAGCCATTCCTACAAAGAGGGCCACTAGTAAAGTGGTTACTAATTTTTTGATAAACAACATTCTAAGCAAGTTTGGAGTAATTGAGAAATTAGTTACTGACAATGCCATCTGATTTAGGTCAGAAGAATTTTTTCAATTCTACAACAAATATGGGATCTCACTTTCATATTCATCCCCTTATCACCCACAAGGAAATGCACAAGCTGAGTCCAATAATAAAAGTTTGATAAAGATCATTAAAAGGGTGATTGAGAAGAACAAAAGGGCTTGGGACTCCAACTTAAAGCAAGCTTTGTGGGCTATAGAGTGACTATCAAGAAAGCAACATGGCAATGACAATATGAATTAGTTTATGGGCTAGAGGATAGAATGCCTACTAACAATATGTTGCAAATGTACAAGTTCATACAATAATATGAAGATGATATCCTAGATAACATGCAAATAATGATAAATTATTTGGTAGAACTAGATGAAATTAGGAGAGTAGCTCAACAAAGGAACATGAAGATGTAACTATAAGTAAACACTGTGTATGATAAGAAGTCCTCAACTAGGAAATTTGAAGTTGGTGATATGGTGCTAATGTGGAATGCAAGAGCACAAGAAAAGGGGAAGCATGGTAAATTTGATGCTCTTTGGCTAAGACCATATTTGATCAACAACACACATGGGGAGGATTCCTATTACTTGCAAAATTTTAATGGTGAACTTCTTGAATTTCTGGTACATGGACAATTCTTGAAGCCATACTTGACCTAAGGTATGTTATTTTCCATGTACATTGTACTTATATGTATATATTTGTAAATAAGTTTTGTTTTTTCGCCTTGTCTGGGAATCCTCTAGTTTTTTGGGTTTTGTCTACATTTTGTGTAGTCTACTCTACCTAAAAATTTTATTGGTTCTAGGATTTCATTTCAAAAAAATATCATCCATTGGTTCTTTGAGGGTTAGGGTTTCATTTTCCATCTGCTAGGGTTCAATTTTAGGGTTAAAACCCTCCTCAGACCCTCATTTATGCAAAATCCATAATGTTGTTCTATTTTTTCATTGACCTGCATTCACATTTTCTTGGTCACTCAAGTCATAAATTAAGTGACTAACAACATTAGAAATTTGGCCCATTCTTCCTAGAAAAAATTTGGACACATGCGCTTTTTAATTTTTTCCTAAATTTCATAAGTCTGAGTGAATAAATGTTTATATTGTTTTTGTTCACACTTTAGGTGGGGTCAAAGTATTTTATTAAAATTACTAAGTTTAACATTTGTTTCAACCTAGCACTACTGAATTTGACTCCATTTTTGGACAAACGTTCATCGGTCTTGCGACAAACATTTTTCGGACAACCGATGAACTAATGAAATAATTTTCATCACCAATTTTTCATTGAAATTCAGACGAAGAATTAAACGTCGAAATAACAACCTAGATTCGTCGATAGTCAGCATCATAAAATGGCTCTATTGTTTGTCAGAATATCGACGATGACTTCGTGTATCCAACGACGAATTATAACTAAAACACAATTGCAATGCCTCTTCCAAAGCATTGAAACAACACCAAAATTTCATCGCCATTTCAATGAAATGGGAAAGTAGTTATGACGAAGCCTTCGTCACAGATATAGCAACTTCGTTGGGCCTTTTTTGTGATTTTTTTATTTCCTTTGTCAAAATTACTACCAAACAATACAATTCAAAATATATATATATTCGTTGAAATGTACCATCACGGAGACTCTTGGCGATGACCACTGAATCCAACCCATCGGTGAGAGATCAATCATCGACACAGGATAGAAAACTCATTCTGATAGTCCATGTCTTGCCAATGACTTCCATCAGCAAGATAGATCCAATGTCACATTGATTTGACCTCTATAGCAGTTTTAAATAGACCCACACCATGTGATCGTGGAGACTCTTGGTGATGATCACTGAAGCCAACCCATCAGTGAGAGATCAATCATCGATACAGGAAAGAAAACTCACTTCGATAGTCCATGTCTTTCTGATGACTTCTGTTGGCAAGATAGATCCAATGTCACACAGATCTGACCTCTGTGGGAGTTTTGAATAGACTTACACCATGTCATCATGGATACTCTTGGCGATGACCACCGAAGCTAACCCATTGGTGAGAGATCAATCATTGGCACAAGATAGAAAACTCACTCCTATAGTCCATGTCTTGTCAATCACTTCTGTTGGCAAGAAAGATCCAATGTCACACTAGTGGTGTCTTTCCTTTTTCCTTTTAAAATGTACCATCACGGAGACTCTTGGCGATGACCATCGAAGCCAACCCATCGATGAGAGATCAATCATTGACACAAAATATAAAACTCACTTCGATAGTCCATGTCTTGTTGAAGACTCTTGGCGATGACCACCAAAGCCAACCCATCGGTGAGAGATCAATCATCAGCACAGGATAGAAAACTCACTCTGATAATCCATGTCTTGTTGATGACTTCCGTCAGAAAGACAGATCCAATGTCACACCAATCTGACCTCTTCAGGAGTTAGACCTACACCATGTCATCGCGGAGACTCTTGGTGATGACCACTGAAGCCAACCCATTGGTGAGAGATCAATCATCGACACAGGATAGAAAACTCACTCTGATAGTCCATGTCTTGTCGATGACTTCCGTCGGCAAGACAGATCCAATGTCACACCGATCTGACCTCTTCAGGATTTTTGAACACTACTGGTTATCAACAAGACATTTTGAGGGTCTCATCGATTAAACAAGTGTCTAAGAGCAAGTAAACAGATGGAACCTATTAATTTTCTTATTTTGGGATTCTTTAAATCATAGAATAGATACCATCTTCTTTTGTAATGTACTTATATCCATATTTGAATTCGAGACCAATTGTCATTGCACGTTCCATTTTACTTGCATAAAGTATTCTATAAGAAATATATTGATAATTCCAAATGATTTATGGTGTTGTACAACTCTACCTATCATCACAGTTCTGTTGTTCCCCCCTAGAGAATCCTGTAAAGACAAGTTTACAATAGCAAGTCAAATAATATGAAAAAGACTTACTTCCATACAAATTAAATGATTATTCTCACAATGGCAATTGTCTAATCACAACAAAAATTCCATGAAAGGTTATACATGCTTCATAAGAGATGATTGATCATACATACATACTACAAGATGCATAGAAAAAGAATTACACTTGAGAACAACCAATGGATAACAAGGGAAGGATTTAAGAAACGTCTGGATTGAAGAGAAAATGTGTAGGGAAAATGTTGAGCAGTTTCAAGAGAACAGAGCTTGTATAACATATTCTTGACCTAATCAAGCTCTTGAACAACTTAAAAAAAAAAAAATACTAACACATACATGAGACATGTAATGAACCTCCAATATATACTATCTTTTTCATTAATGGAGAGGTAGGTAAAGGAGAAATAATTATAATTGTAACACTATTCATAGTCCAGTAAATTATGTTCATAATTTGTGTTCAATGGACCTTAATTTTATCATTATACTACCCATCTAATACCATATTTTAATTAAGGGTTCAACTATCTCAGATCTAAAGAAGAACCTTCAATTAACCATTTAAAGTACTATAAAATAAGGTAAGACTTTTACTTGAGAAAGAGTGGGTACACTTGTAGGATTAAAGTTCTCACAATCATTAGGATTTATTGGCACACAGACACAACCTGCAACATATGAAGTAATGATTGAATACAAGTTAGTGAAATGGTCCTTAATATGTGACTGGTTTGCAAATTTATTGGTAGAAAATAAGGTTACAAATAGATCTACATAAAAAATTATGAGGACAAACTACTATAATCATCAAAATAGATGAAAAGTGTAAAGGAAAGAGCTGAGCTACATCTCTAGATCCTAAAAAAGCCACATGCAAGAAACATAAAAAAAAGAACAAACTAGTTTTTGGATGAATACAAAATGGTTCCTTCAGCAAGTGATTCATATGCTTTCACACCTGATAGGAAACTAAGAAGATTTTAGTTTTCGTCTATGAAATTAACTACTTATAGAAAAAACCCATAAACTAATATTATATACCTCCATTTCTAGCCGAGGCTAGGTATAAGAGAAAACAATTTCCTCAATGCAATGCCAAAAAATATCAATGTGTGTGTAGGTTTGTATTACTCTAAATATCATTTCACTACCTAAGGAAAAATACCAAAGTGATGTTTTAAATTTCGATCTTTACATAGGCTCCCTTATTGCTACACATGCATATACAAGCATTATTTGAGCTCTAAACTATTCAAATATTAAGGATTTAATTAGCTATAAGATGGAACATTGTTTTTTAGACATAATCCGTCATCTTTTACATATCTTTATTCACTCCTAGAGCTTTAGATAAATTTGTGTAAATGAGACAGAAATGTGAATCTTTTATGACAAAGAAAATTCTTAAAAGGAGGGGGGAGAGAGAAAAGGGTAGGGGGAAAGAGAATGCTTAAATGTATAGCAAAGTATAACATTTTGATCATTATAACAATGAAAGGAATCTTAAGTTTGAAGCATTAATATCATTTAGAACATTTATGATCAAGAATGAATGTAAGTATATAAATTTTTACATACTTGTAGATGATACAAAATTTCATAGTTAAGTGGAAGCCTCCCATCAACAACAAGATCCAAATATCTATGTATCTATCTCAATCAAGCCTCTAAACCCTTCAGAGCTATCAATTTTTCCACTAACTTGTTATGCACAAAAGTCAAATTTTAGAGTTATGTCACCACTAAAAATAGAAGAAACGGAGCTTTGAAACCAAATCCACACACAACACAATGTGGTATTCATACAAAGCCATACAAAAAAACTAAACTTAGAACATTGGAATGGAAACAACTTCAAATTATGATGTAGAGAATGGATTGATGGGTATAAAGAATCATTTTTCTACCACCATAGTGAAAAGTTAGCACTTTCTTTCATCTTTGCATATTGGTTTGATGCTCAAATGATGCATTTATTATATTGAAAAGTGCATTACCTTATTGTGCTTCTCTTTGTTTTGAGAATAGTTTAATATTCTCTACTTAACAGGGCCAACCATGGATGGAAGCTCATTTCACATCACTCTCAATTCTCATACCTGATCATATAACATTAATCATTCATTCATCCATTAATAACATATAACATTCATTCATTAACATATAACATTCATTCATTAACATATTCACATTCATTCATCAACATATAACATTCATTCTTTCAGTTTTTACATATTATCAAAAATATGGTTGTCATGATATGATTACAATCACTTTTTTTTGTTTCTTTTTTAAAGCTAAAATAGTCTGAAGTGGAGTATCATTTTCTAAATCATCTGTCCCCCCTTTAGTTTTTCTACCCTCTGCTCGTGATCTTAATGTACGCCTAGTCTTTTGCTCATGATGTGGACGCCGCTACAAGGGGGTCTGCTGCAATAACAAAGAAATGTTAGATTGATATGTTTTATTATTATTGTTACAAGTATTTCATTAATTAAAAGAACATTAGAGTGATTCTCTTTATCTGATGGGTCCACATCATATTCCTGAACTTCTCTTATAGACTCATGCTCAACATGTTGAACACCCTCTAAATCCTAATCTACAGTTGAAACACAAAAGGTTACATTAATTAATACACTAATTGAAATCAAATATGTTTAAAAGAACATTAGAGTGGTCCTCTTTACCTAATGGGACCACATCATGTTCTTGATCTTCTCTATCATGATCATGCTCAACACGTTGATCATGCTCTACATGCTCTAAAGTTGAAACACGAAATGTTACATTAGTTAATACACCAATTGCAATTAAATATGTTTAAAAGAACATTAGAGTGGTCCTCTTTACCTGATGGGGCCACATCATGTTCCTGATCTTCTCTAACCTAATCATGCTCAACATGTTGATCATGCTCTACATGCTCTAAAGTTGAAACATGAAAGGTTACATTAATTAATACATCAATTGCAATTAAAGATGTTTAATTGTATTAATCCATACTGTATTTTGTATAGGACATGAATACATCCAGTACCGGGATGCACACCATGACCTTCATCTGCAGGTTGTGCTCCACCCTCACCAGGCTACATTCCAATGTCATGTGTAGTATTATCATTGCTTGTATGTTTAAAACAAATAGGCATGTAATTAATTTATGGTGGAAATTAATATTGAATAGATTGCACAAGTATTCAATTTTAAATAAACTTTATTCAGTTTATTTACCTACATGTTAGATGCAGTGGAAGATTGTGTTTGCCTAGTCAAGACTCTTAGGCATTCAGTCACGACTCCATAGCCTTGCTGGAAGGAAATCTTCAGGTTCTCTTCTATGGGAACTCTGTTTAATTCAGAGCCCTACATTTTTGCATAAGATCATGAATTTTGCTTCTATGGTGCGATAAAACCAAAAAAAATTACAATTTATTATTTGGATGCAATATTTCATTTATTTATACTTACAATTCGTGTGGCTAATTTCACATAACCACAAGAGCCAAATTTGTGCTCCCCGTGTTTTTCTAGTCTTTCCTTTGTTTCCTTCGATGTGTCGGGCAGCCTATGAAAATTTTGAAATATGTTAAGAGTATGTGCAGGATCATCATGGAAAAAATAGGCCCTTAAGTGGCAAAAAAATTAGAAAAATCAATGTTAGGCAACTTGACGTAAAAATTTGAATAAGTTATCTATATTTTTTTAAAAAATATGTAAGAATAAAATCTATAGAAAATTGAATGCAATTTCTAAACTACTAAGTTTATTTAAAATCAAAAAATCTATTTGGTGAAAATTTCAAATTTCAATGCAAGAGTACTTAAATTTCAGGAAAAATAAAGTAGGTGTCTGTCTGACCACCCTAACCATAATAAAATGATAATATTTTTTTATAATATTTTAGATATAAGTAGAGGACTCATGTTTAGATGTGATGCATATTTTTTTGTAATTTTTTTCCAAGTAATTAATTATGATTTTTTTATTTAAAATTTTTAAAAATATAAAAACTCGTATGTCTGATCATCTTAACTTGGTCAAAACTTCATGAAATTTAATTTTTCTATTTTTAATCCTATAGTATGTGAAGCATAGAATGTGACGCATGTTTTAGATTCAAAAAATATGGTACCATTTGAAAGTTATTGATGTTTTTCAATCAACCTATCGATCAGGACTCTAGTCATAATTCTAATACAAAATGAATAATAATTAGTTATTAAATTCAAATTAAAGTATAATTTATAATGGTTGAAAGCTGATGATCTACTCTAAAAACCCTTTTCTTTTCATCAATTTTGGGTAAAAAAAAAGTTGTCAGCCACATACCCTACAAATACCCATAATATTGCCACTTTTTGGCCCATCATGATCTTGCACATACCCTTAAATTATGCAAAAAGAAAGAGTAATCAGTATATAATTACATTAAATATTGATAGTATCACATACCTTCCTTGGCCTGGTGGTGTCTTTCCTTTTTTCTTTTCATCCTTCTTTCCATCTGACACCAGGTCCTTCCACTCCCTCTCCAGAATCATGGGGGGATGCTCATACTTTTTGTTCTTCTCTAAATGTGACCTATATTGGTCCCTCACATACTTTAGATAGGTACCAGCTTTCTTAAGGACCTTGGTTCAGTTTGAATGTTTTATCACCACAGCACAACTAAATGGTTAATGAGCTCATCTTTTAAATCTTGATTTTGGGCATACATTGTATATGGTGGGCCGAAGAGCTCCAATGTAATATCACTTAGATGTTTATAAAAAACATCATTTCCTACAAAATTATCATGGGATCAATATACTAAAAAGAGTGATCAATAAGTAAATTTCAATTAGATTATATATAATAATAATTAAATTTTTTAAAAGTACCTAGGACCTTCTCTATCTTTATGGGAAAAAATCCTCGATCACCACAAATGTGACCATAACTGTTCCAGTACTAGTGGCCTCTGCATCCCTAGGTACATGTCATGACACATGTTATGGCATTTGTTCACTGCTATAGGGTGTAGTAATGGATGCTTGCATGGTATGTGTTGCCGACATTTCATACGACAATATAGGCACAGATGATGGGGTCAAATGATGTGATGTATGCACAGGAAGATCAAGATGGACACTTGTACCAATCCCTACTCCTTGGGCAGCACTTGTAGTACCTTGATCATGGCTAGGAGCATCACGAGGATGCAAAAAATCTTGTAAAAACAACACATATTTTAGTTCATGACATAAAAGAGTACAAAATATAAAACCATGAATGAACTTATGTTATAATTAAAGACCTCATGACAGCTTACTTGCAAGTTTTGTTCTCTCTCAGTCAATATTTTAACCCTCTCTCTTATCTCATCTATTTGAGGCACTATGATTAACAACTTAAGGATTTCTTCATTGCATTTTTTGTGGGTCTTCCTTATCATATCAAGAGGGTTTGTTAAATAAGTGATGTCATCATCACATAATATTGACTGCACCTCCCTATGGATGCTCTCATCTCTACTGGTGCCTTTCCTGATCAATCAAGCGCAACAAGAATATTAAAAACATTATTGAAATTAACCCAATAAACTTATGAAAAAAACATAATAATAAAACATTTTGCTCATATCTAATTTGTACAATTATAATGAGGTAAACTTGTCAGGTAGAAGTGCCTAAAGATGCATCGTGATATATGCTTTGGGCCGAAGACTTCCCCATACGATCAATGTCCCACTATGACAAAAATTAAATATAAAAAAATATTATAGAAATGAAACCAATAGACTTACGAAAAAAAACATAAGAATAAAATGGTATATTGGAGTCACTAATTGGAGGTTGGGTAAAATGGTACATAGTATGTACCACCCCCATAGTAACTATGTTTGTAACTAAGTGATTCAAATTATAATCGATTAGCAACTCTTCCCGTGCAATTATTGATTTTATCGCACATACGAATACACGGTTTCCCTCACGCACCTCGAATATGGAATTGGGTTACTTATTTCTTGACCTAGGTCGTGTACTGTTTATAAACCCTGTAATATTCCCTGATGCTTTTGGCCTTCCAGCAATGTACATAGCCACTCCTTTATTTTGATCCTTATCTTTTAGTTGTATATAATTTGTTGACAGTGCATACCTACGCATACTTCATGTATATCGAACCAACTGCATCCAATCTTTGTAACTGTAGTAGGGTCTGACATACTCCATCAATTCAGTAACTTTTTCATAATAGGCCTTTATGCCATCCATACAAAATAGGCCCAAACCATGTAATGACGATGGTGCTATGTGATATATCCTCTCGTTGACACAAAAATTAGTGTTTATTGGAGGAAGTTCCTTGGGTACCCATTGTTTTTGTAGATGTTTGTACCTCAAGGGCACCTCGGCATCACTTATGCTCTCATCATCATAAGAACTTGACCCCCTTCAGCAAGCAAAAATTCCATGCGTTTACAAAATTTTATTCTAATATTTTGACCTCTAGTTGATCTCCCTCTTTTAGACCTACTACATGTCTCGCTTTCCTCTTCTCTTCCTAAATTTCCCTTGCTCGAGGAAGAAAGATTTGACAAATACCTATTTGGTGGTACCTGCACTCATAAGGATGTTGGATGAAGTTCTTTCATGGTGATGTGATCCCAAGGTGACATTATGATTAATCTATCACTTCATCACTAGAATTTCACAGGTTATAAGGTAATCAAGTCTTGATAGATTGCAAGTTATTGTTACTACCATCCAAATTTGTCCATCACAAATCAAATCTACTTAACATTTTAACTCCCAAACTTTGTAACAAGTGTTAAATGTGACTATGGTCCACCAGTTACACAACCAATGCCTCAAATTTATTCTCTAATTGTAATCAAAGGACTTTTTCTCTTCATTCAAGTAAATAAACTTGAAGGGAAACACCACCAAGTGGTTTATTGGACACCTACATGACTAAAAATAGCAGAAAAATTACATTTAATTTCCATATGTCTAAGTGGTTAACGGGGAGGGAGTGTGTACTATGCCTAGTTAAGTCATTATAAGTTTATGCTTTGGCAATAATTTTTTTTTAAGTCATCTTAAATCTTCCTATGTCTAATTGCTACGAGACTTTTGGTATGTTTTAAGGTAGGATGAGTAGTTGCATCAATGTTCTAGTTTTCTATGACAAGGTTTCAACATCTTCAAATAGTGAAAGTTAGTGCTCATAGTCATTTGAAACAACAACATTTTGATTATTTCTGATGGTAGGATTTGATAACTTAAAATATATCTACTTCGAAACAAAAATATCTCTAACTATAATGGGATGGCCACCATCCTAGGAAAGATTCTCCATTCTCACTTTTAGGTGTTAAAATTTCACAATACCTTGATTGATGAAAGAGCCCAAATAGCCTTTCTCCATGGTATCCAAGTACACATAGTAGTGGTCTTCTCTTATACGATTGGACATGATTTAAAGAACTTAGCTAGGAATTATTCATTTAACCTAAGGTTTTGTCATAATGCCATCATTGGAAAAGTATGATCAAATTCTTCTATTATGAAGAATTGGTCTATGTGCCTCTAGTAATCACTATAAATGTTTGTAAGGATAAAATGATTAATTGCATCAGGTAGGAGAGAATCAACTTTGAGTTCTTCAAAGATTATATTCCTCTATTCATAATTTTTAAGGGTTGTGTGTGGAGGAGGTTATCACTACCAAGAAGGGAGGAGACCTTTCCCTACATATGTCTGTGGTGGAGGTATTAAAGAAGAATTGTATGCCTTTTTTTCCATTAATTAGATCTAGCTTAGCCTAGCATATACTTGGGCTAAGTCTACAATTGCTTCAGACTCATGCGATGAAGGCTATGTGTGATGAGATCCTAGACCTCAACCAAGATGTGGGTAGATTATGGGAGTTTTTCCAAGACCTGAGGCTAGTTGATAAAAATGTGAAAGACTAAGATTTTTTTTTTTTTTGGTCTTATCTTATGCCATTTTATGAGAATGGGGGTGCCAATGTACGAGAAGATCTTTGGAAACTAGGCATGAAAATTACAAGTTAAAGAGAATGGGGGTGCCAAACTTACAGTACTCATTGTCCCTTGGTCATCAATTTTCCCTGAGTGCCCTCAACCTCATCCTCAGTGATGGTATTGACCCTATTTTCACTCCTCCAAACTCTTCCTCGGCACGGATATTGACCTTGTTTTCACTCCTCCAAACTCTTTGTCGATGTTGGTATTGACCTTGTTTTAACTCCAAACTCTTCCTCGACATTGGCATTGACCTTGTTTTCACTACTCCAAACTCTTCCTCGGCATTGGTATTGACCTTTTACTTCTCCAATTTGACGAGCTACAACCTGGTTTTGTTAGGTTTTAGAGTATGTTAATTAAATTGAAAATTATGGCGCAATTTAGCTAGGCTTTAATATTCTACAATATATTTAAGTATATATTAGCTATATTTTACATAATAAATAATATAACTATTCAACTTATTATAATTATATATTATATTCTTTAACAAAATTATTATAATTAATAATTAATAATAAGTATATTTTTCTATAATACAAAATATAATTAATATAATATATATTTAATATAATAGTAATATATATTAATATGAGAGAGAGAAACTAAATTTTGATTGGTTGTTTCATGTCAACAATCCAAGGATGGCATGTGTCCTTGGGGAGTTATGCTCAAGGTAGCATGCCATTTGATTAAAGATGTGATAATTCTCCTTTAAGACCTCTTCAATGTATGCAGTGTAATGGGATCATGATGGGCCAAAAGTGGCGGTATGATGGGTATGTGGTGACAACTATTTTTTACCCAAAATTGATGAAAGCGAAAGGGTTTTTAAAGGAGATTCTCAACTTTCCGATATAAATTATTCTTTACTTTTAATTTAATAAGTAATTATTCATTTTCTATTCAAATTATGACTAAAGTTCTAATTGATAGGCTTATTGAAAAACATCTATATCTTTCAAGCGGTATCACATTTTTTGAATCCAAAACATGCATCACATTCTATGTTTCACATACTATAGTATTAAAAAGAAAAATTAAATTTCATCAAGTTTTGACCAAGTTAAGGTGGTGAGACATATGAAGTTTTTATATTTTTAAAAGTTGTAATAAAAATTCATAATTAATTATTTACTTGGAAAAAAATTACAAAAAAATATGCATCACATCAGGGCATGAGTCCTCTACTTATATCTAAAATCTTATAAAACATAATTATCATTTTATTATGGTTAGGGTGGTCAGACAGACACCTACTTTTTATTTTTTCCCTGAAATTTAAGTACCACTGCATTGAAATTTAAAATTCTCACCAAATAGATTTTTTTAATTTTTAAATAAACATAGTATTTTCGAAACTAAATTCAATTTTCTATATATTCTATTCTTACATATTTTTGAAATAATATAGACAACTTATTCAAATTTTTATGTCAAGCTACCTAACTCTAATTTTTCTATATTTTTTTCCATTTAAGGGCCTATTTTTTCCATGATGTTCTTGCACATACCCGTACCCATTGCACACTTAAGGAGACAAAGATAAATATAGGGAAGACAATATAGATAGAGAGGGAGATAATGACAAACATAAAAATAGAAAGGGATACAAGGAGATAGAGAGAGGTAGAGAGATAAAGAGATAAGGATGAATCGATAGAGATATAGGGAGAGTGATTGATATATCTCTCCCTATCGCTCTCTATCTCTCTATATCTCCCACTATCTATGTCACTCCCCCTTCCCCCCTCTATCTATTGAGCTATCTCTCCCTCTCCCCCTTTCTCTCTCATTCACTCCATCTCTCCCTCCATCTCTCCTACTCTATATCTCTCTATTTCTCTTTTTATCTCCCTCTCACTCCTCTCTCTATCTCTTTCTATCCATATCTTTCTCTACCTCTATCATGATCTCTCTATCTCTTTCACCATCCCCCTCTATCTCTCTATATCACCCCTTTTCTATGTCTCTCCCTCTCCCTCTATCTTCTTCTCTCTCCCTTTCTACACATTGCTCTCCCTCTCCCCCTCTTCTTTCTCTCCCTCTTCTACCTATCTATCTCCCTCTCTTCTCTCTTTTCCTCTTCTACCTATCTCTCCCTCTCTCCCCCTCTACCTATCTATATCCCTTTCTCTCCCTCCCCCTCTCTATCTCTCACCATCTCTCCCTCCCTATCCCCCCTATCCATCAACTCTCTCTCTCCACCTCTCTTCCTTTCTCCTCCCATATATCTCCATCTCTCTTTCTCTTCCCATATATCTCTATCTCTCTCTCTTTCTCTCCCCATCTATATCTATCTCCCCATATATTAACTAAGAAGCCATGCAAGCATATAATAGTATATGTTGGTAAAACTATAATAGTGTTTTATTAAACAATAAGTATATTATTGTCACCAATTTTCATTGAACATGAAATTCCAAATGTAGCAATTGTTTTTTTGCTTTTGTCAAGTTTCATTAACCAAGATATTTATTGGTTTGAATAAAGTTGTGTTATGACCCTTCGTCTCTTTAAAATAATTAGACAATATTAGCGAGATCAGGAAGGGGAGAAAACCAAACTCCTTCAAAATAGGGGTAGTTGTGGGTTTGTTGATTTTTTTTGTATACTATATACTTAGTTCCTCTGGGATAAATAAGTCACTTTAGATCATTTTCTTAGTTGTGTATCCTAACTAATATAGAGTAAGCTTTTTCATTTTAATTGACTACTACATAATAGTTTATGTGTTGAAAGAATTGTTTCCATTCTTTCTAGCTTTAACATTGGAATACAAATCATATTTAATTTCATGCCAATATACTTCTTTCATAAAGATATTTTTTTGAAATAAGTGCTTCATAACCCATCTAATCAAATCATAACCTATCAAAAAGGAAATAGGATTTTTCTAAAGAAAAGAACACTTGACCCATTCATAAGTGTATGGCCTTCACAGAAAGGAGTGATCCACCTTAGCAATAACAACTACCTGATTTAGACCTAGTAGGTTCAACTCAACCAACCTATCAACCTGCCTTTAAGAGGCTTCCAACAAGTTTAGAATGACCAATTTAAAAAATCCAAACAACTCTCAAAATCCTGACAAAGAACAAAAGTCATATTTCACACTTTGACTCCTTGAATCCTTGTAACAATGCAAACCTAGTTTTTGCCCAATAACTCAAAACTTTCCCAAATCACCAAAGAAACCCTTGATGGTTTTAGACACCCATTTTTCAATTATTAAGCAAACTTCAAGGGAAAGTACAACTGATTTTGCACTCGTTGATTCCCTAAAGAAAACATTATCTTGAGTATAATCCATCATAGTCACATATGATCACATCATTCTTGACCATTTGATAGCATGAAAAACCTCCAAAATCTAGTATTCAAATAACCCATATTGGCAAGAATTTTTGGAGGTCTCTCCAATTCATAAATCATTATATTCTCATTTTTAGCATATCAGCGAAAGAACATAAATGTCACACTGATCGGATTACATAAGAAGATAAACATCGGGATGACACGGTCCATGGTCTCACCGATAAAGAGATTCGTCGGTAAGACAAGTTCCATCGGGGTGAAATGAAAAGGTCATACCAAGCATATAGGTCTCATCGATGAAGTTCCATCAGCAAGAAACCTCTCTTGTCTCACCAATCAAAGCACAAGGAGTTGTATCAGAAGGAATCTTGGTGACATGAGATTGAAGGAATAATCACCGGGGAGACTTATAACATCGGGTAAATTACTGAATGTCTTAGAAATACACCATGTCTTGCCAATGAAGACACAAACATATCAAGATAGTCGTTGGGGTGACTCTTGGTGACATTTATATGAATCAGATGGATAGATTATGTGATATCGACATAATGTCTCCCCAACCAAAAGAATGTTTAATGAACGTTAGTCAAGCCTAAATAAAATGATCACCCAAATTTTGAATTGTCTTTCTGATAGAACATTTGATGTGACAGTGGGTAAATTTGAAGATCACTTACACTCGTGTTCAAAGCTAGGATTACTAAAGAAGACATATTGGGGAGATTGGCTTATGGTCTCATCGATGAAGAGAATCTATCGGCAAGACAAGTCATCTCGACATGCAAAATATATGTTGGCCCAAACGTTTAAGTCTCATCGATGAAGTTTCATCAGTGAGACCATCATTTATTTCACTGATAGGAGCACTAGGAATATATCGGCGATACATGTACCATCGGTGTAAATCCTGAATGTTCACCTAACCTACTAAGTTACACTGACAGGAGGATATTGACAGTAGTTATGGCGACATATTCAAAAATGAAACAAAAGTTATCAACAAGACTTATAACATTAGAGGAACCACTGAATCTGTTAGAGATACTAAAATTCAGGCCAATGAAGAAACAAATGAACCAAAATGATTGTCAGGGTGACTCTTGTTGATGTATATGGGACAAATGTTAACATTGGTCAGATGTGTAGAGTGTTACCCCAATCAGTAGATTCAGTGAACGTTGGTTGGGGCCTAATGTATAGATTGCCCAAAGTTTGAAGGTGTCTTGTCGACTAGTTCATTTGATGTGATAGTAAGGAATTCAAAAATATGTTACATTCGTGCCTAGAGTTAAAACATTAATGGTGCCACAGAGTACAGATAATTTCATAAATTGAAAGGAAATCATTGAAAAATGAACATTATTATGAATTGGTAACAAAGGAAATGAGGAGAAAAACAAAGGGCCAGAGAATTGTTTCAATTGAAAGACCTCAATCAAAACCAATAAGTCCTCTACATTTTAACTTTTTCATTTCTGCAATTTTAAGCAAGTAATATGGAAGCCACTAGCTTGGGGAAGTTGAAAGGTAGAAAAAAAAGTGAGAGCAGTCACTCTAATAGTAAGAAGTAGAAATTTGAGTCTTGAATTGAGCCGAAGGGTGTTGAAAGAAAGCTAAATCAGGAACCAATTGCCTAGATTTAGGTCCAGAGGTAGGTGCTCCATGCAACTGAGGGTGGAAGTGGATAAATTGGATGACACGTGCAAGTACATAGGAGATATTTGGACTCCAATAAGAGGCTATGAATTGTTTAGATTCCACTTTCAACGAAGAGATCATTTTGAGCCAGTTTGTAATCTGTGGTGTCTAAATTTGGGAAAAATGGTTTTCCCTAATGTGTTTGTCAATATAGAGCTGGTAAAATTGTTGGCCACCCACTATGACTCAAAACTTAAGGCCATATGCGGACCATCTGGGAAACCGTTCATATACATATCAGAGGCTTCAATATGTGAGGTTTTTAAGTTGGAAGGGTGGTGTAATGAGAAAATTTTGAATGAAGAGTTGGAAAAGGAGTTTTGGTGAATGGACACCACTTACAAGGTTTGGAGGTTTCCCTTACATAGAATTAAACAAGATGGTAAAATTGTCCCACTTGACGATGGTGAGGGGGCCTCCATTTCATGTGGACTTATTCGAGCCCTATATGACATATACCTATTTCTCGGTAGGAAAAGTGTTGGGTATGTAAATTCCTGAGTATATGTCCATTGTTCCCATGGTAATTGCAGCTGACATTCAATGTCATAATTCTAGGTTATTCAACTATGCTTCATTTTTCTCCAAGGAGCTCGACTTAGCATTGGTGGCAATCAAGAATAAATCCCCTATTCTACACCTTAGGCATTATTCTCTTTTAATGCATCTAGTATTGTAGTTCAGACAAGAGTTAGGAATTTGGCCAGAAAAGTTGAAGGTTTCACAGTTTGATAAAGAGGGAAAATTGTTACCCATTCAATTGTTGACTGCCATTTGGGACAATAGGTTTGCTAATTCTAGTTTCCTGTATTTTGAAGAATATTTTGTAAAGCTAGTATATGAATTCTACAACCATCCTTGTGTGCACTCATTGTCTGATGAAATAAAATGCTTCCTCAGACCTAAGGACTTTAATGGACCAATTGATCACAATTGGGGAGACTAGTATTGCTTGGAAGATGCTACTATGGTAAGGGTGTTTGGTTTTGAGGATTCTCCATTCATTTTTCCTAAAAAAGTCCTGGATAGGATTGCATATTTGGAAATTGTAAGACAAATGGATTTTTCTAGTTTCAAGAATTTTGGTTCATTCGAAAAATAGGAATTTATGCCTAGTAATTTGTGCTTTGGTGATTTTACTATGCTTGCAAAGGAAGGATATGATTTGATCCTTGAAAAATTAATGTAGTATAATATGAATAAGGGTCCACCGAGAGAAGGTTTTGATCCAGAGGGATATATCAATTCTGCCAAAAAAAGGATAAACTTTGGACGATATGATCATGTGCCTTATCAGTTTGATGACATGATTAGAAATTTGGAGGCAGAGGAAGTAGAGAGAGTGGTCGAGGAATACAACCTAGGGTTGTCGGATACAAGGTTCCCTTTTTTTGGAGATGAGGAAACTAGAGAAGATATGCCACGAGACCTACCCAGTAGGATTTCTAGATTAAAAACTCAAGATTACAATTTCCCTCCTAGAGAACTAAGTGTTGAAGAGAGCCAAGATACAGACACCAGACAGATGGCATATAGGTCATTTGTAGCAGACAATGAATTTGTGAATTCTTCAAAATTTAGATCTTTCTTGTATAAACAAAAGGGCAAGGAGATAAGGGAGACAATTGATAATATTACACCAAGCAATGAGGAGCAACTACTAAATAATTTGAAACTAATCGTGGATAGAGAAATAGCTAATATGACCCCTAACAAAGAAGGAAAATGTTAGAGGATGTTGGAGTTATGATCTTTCCAGGGCTGGATTTGAATTTTGCATTGGTGTTTGATAGATTCTTAAAGGATAATAGTGCCACACACAAGCTTAGTCTGGAGGAGGTGACATAAATATATGTTGGATCCAAATATAACCCAGATGAAGGATCACTCATGATATGGGCCTTGTATCCACCTCATAGAAAGTCAGTGGTGATTGATACTGAGAAAGCTTTTGGACATGTCATGACTCTGAAGGTTGGAGAGGTAGATCATGTGGTGACTGCAAACATTTGGATTAATGTGGAAAAACTAAATAAAGCCCAAATACAAATGTTGATAAAAGAAAAGGAAATGTACAAAATGAATAATGAAAGGATCATGAGAGAAAATGATCATTTGAAGGACATGCTAGGAGTCACAATGGGGCCTCCTAAATTAATAACACATGGTGAAATCTCACAAGTAAAAGATCATTGGGAGGATTCAACTGCATATTCACAAGGTAAATATGATACAATCGTTGCAATAATAAAAAAAAGGTAGGCCAACTTAATGATTTGGTTGAATAAGCTATGGGGAGCATATTCAAAGAACCATGTTATAGGGAAGGAACACAAGAGAATTGATTGAATGATTGAAGAAAAGTTTTGAGAATTAAATGAAAGAGATGTTCCTGACAGTGTGGCCATTGGTATGGGTAACCAAATTATAAAGAAACACAAGGACTATTATGAGGAACTGTGAGAAGATGCAAATGGGTTGGTTGATGTTACGAATATGGGACTGCCTACACTATTTGAAGATGGAGAAATTTTGAAAGAGAAAGCCAAGTGGATCAAAGAATGTGAATTGATGTTGCAGGGAACTCTAGAAAATGCTATAGGGAAGGATTTGACATTGGATGAGAGCTACGAGCGCAACAAAAAGATGATAAAGGTGGAAATATCGGCCAAGAACACACTAGGAGGTGTCGATACTCATGAATGACAAGATTATCTAGATCATTTATCAAATGTTAATCTATGGCTAAATAGAGCCTAATATCTTGTTTTAATTAGTTAAGTAAAATCAAACATTTGTGAAGGGACGTGTCCCTGCCAAGTTTTGATGTATTTATATCCATTCCATAGTAATGCAATAGATATAGGCATTAGGAGATATTTAGTAGATAGCTCTCTAGCAAAATTATTTCATATACAAAGACTCAGATGCATGTATTTTGATGGAGTAAATGAAGATATCTAAGTTATGGATTAAGATTTTGGTATCAGTTATTTGTTAAATTTATGCAGTTATTTGATTGTCTCCATTATGATGCTTCTCTATTGTTTAAATGATATAACAAGTTTATACTCAGCTTATCATTGTACATTTTCTATATATGTGTGATCTGGTTATTTGGTTCTCTCAAGTAGGGATTAAAATATTTTAATCAATCACATCAATTAGGAAGTGCTAGTTGGATTAATAAGAAGAATCACATAACTAGAATTGTCATTGTATCTCAAGAAGAGTTTTTCAATTATTCACTTGCACATTTACACAAGTTGTAAACAATTTATGTGCTTGACAGTTTGAATTATTGTCATTATTGAAATCCACATTTGCAGATATTCATTAGACTCCATATACCCAATAAGGCACTGGTCTCCCCTTGCATTCTTTTATAATTTTTATTATTCTTATTTATTTTACACTTACATTTACAAATACACATACATATACATTTACTTTTTTCATTTATTTCTCATGTAGTTTAATAGTTTGATCAATTTCATATTATATGTGTTGAATACTTTAGAATTTCAATTACATTAATTTATGGATATGTTGTATCTATAACACTACAAAACCATATGCTCTTTGCATTTACACTTTCATTTAGAAATACACATTTATATACATAGATATAGATTTATTTAATGATATATTGCATTTATTGTTCTAGGAGAGCATCCAATAATTGCATTTACATTTACATTTAAAAATACAATACATAGATACATACATATTTATGCATCCTACGCCTTATTCATGCATCCTACAATTACAATAGTATCCATGGGGCCTCTTACACAAGCTACAGTAACCACAAAAAGTGTAAGAGCCCCTTTATATCATGGTTGGACTTCAAAACCCTCAAAAATAGGGTAACCGGGTTGTATGTAAAGAAATGAAGCTTTCTAACACAAATCAACGCCTTAAGCCCTAAAATTAGATTCAAATCAAAGCTAACATGTATCTTCATGACATGGAATTGATATCACATCAAAATATGGCTGCATGTGACCGTACAGTGCTGCATAACAGGAAAAATACAAAGTTTTTGAAGAAAAACACAAATTTTCGAATGTCAAGAGCTTGTATTTTAAATCCTCAACCATCAACAACAATTAAAATGATCACTTTATGCCTTTTAAAGGAATTTACACCTCAACCTCTGAAAAAACACCTCTACAACTAACTTTTTAATCTTTTATGATCACATGAAAGATAAAACACACTAATTTCAAGGTTGTTAACATCACTATTGAAATGTTTTAATTTTTTGACCTTTCAAACATTAAAAAGTACATCATTAAATTAATTATGTAATGGAATAAAAAATAAAAACATCATGAATCTATTATGTAACCACATAAGTCAAATAAAATTCTATCAAGAAATTAATATCAAATAGATAATATAATCACATAACTCATACATTTCAATGTCATTGATCTTCTTCTTCATTCAACTCTTTGTCTGTATCATCCGATCCAAATTTGACATTGTAAGGATTGGTCATATCATCATCATCATCATTGATACCAGTTTCGATAATGTCATCATCCACACAGATATCATCTTCATGAACATTAAGTCCTACATCATCATGATCTAGTTCCTCCTCTTCGACATCTTCATTAGGGACATCATCAACTAACTGTTGATCCTGATCATCATCTACATCATATTCTAGTTCTT
Source organism: Sequoia sempervirens (assembly GCA_007258455.2). Lineage (NCBI taxonomy): Eukaryota > Viridiplantae > Streptophyta > Pinopsida > Cupressales > Cupressaceae > Sequoia > Sequoia sempervirens. Next base: position 146,104 of record VDFB02015702.1, on the reverse strand, counting down.
CAGTATCTTCCTCTTCCACCACATTATACTTTACCAGCCTTCCTCTTGGATCATTTCTAACAAAAAATGACCAACCTGGTTTACCTGGAACCTTTGAGTAAAATACTTACTCACATTGGCTTGGAAGAACATAGGGCCCATTTCTAGCTCGCTCGATCGACCTTGTATTAACTATGGTAAATCCATTATCATGTTCAATAACAGTTCTCTCAGGATCATTTTCATTCAATCGTAGCCTATACCATAGGATGACAAACAAAATTAATCTGAAGGACTTAAAGTCACACTCAAGTATATCATCCAAAATCTCATAGTATCAATTTTATGAGACTTTTGGATGTATGTCGCTTCTAGATGAAACATTAGTCACCTGAAAGACTGGAGTTATACCATAATCACAATTTTTCTTTATGTCATCCAAATTTTTTATTCAAAATTTATGACGATTGCACCAAAAAGCCTTGTGGTGTTTCACTTGCAATATGTCAAACATGTAAAAATTATTGCAATATCTTCAGTTGATAAACATATTTATTCTTGGCCGAATGTATGCAAAGAAAATAATCTCAACATATATATACATCAATATAATTGAAAATAATTAAATAATATGGGTGATTAATATATTTATATGTACTTGTTTATCTCTTAAACCATATGCTAAATCAATTTCCCTTTGTGTAACTTTGGAATCTCCATTAGGATGAGCTTCTTTAACCAATGAAGCCACACCTTCCCATGTTAATGCATGACAAAATTGTTGACATCATTCAATCCATATCGTCATCCATATCATCATCCAATTATAAATTATATCGTCATCCAATCAAGATTGTTTGCGACGTATAATTAGTTAAATACCACGGTATACGACCTTAATTTATAATTGATGTATATTGAAGATTAATAATTAAATATGTACAATATACATAAAAACCATATGTAAAATGTATTTCAATTAATCTCCACAACCATCTTATAATTACCTCTCACTTTCCTCAATCTACCTTTCCCCATCAGGTACTCCCCTTCGAATTTGTTAATGGAGTTGGGATCCCAAATGTGATCTACATGGATCTTCACTGCAAACTTAGGAAGATATTCACTAATGTACACCATGGTCTTGTATACCATATATCCCTCCACTATAGAACCCTCAGGATGTGCTCTTTGTGTAACCAAAGCTTTAAAAAATTTCAAGTGCCTCTCAACCATCCACATTGACCTTGTGTGTACAGGTCCACACAATTCAATCTCCTCAACCTGGTGTATGAGGTAGTGTTCTTATGCATTGAAAAATGTTGAAGGTAGACACTTTTGCATTTCACACATTAGATGAGGAATTTTTCTCTTCCAATAATTTATATCTTCTTTATGGATTTCTTTAGATGACAACCATCTACAAGTGATTCAAGGAGAAAATATATTAACGAGATTTAACAAAAATATACAATTTATTACATAACAAGTAAAATAAATAGAAATTATAAGATCTATACAATGAATTGAACAAATATCGCTACTTACCTCATGTATTTTCCAAGATCATATATAACTTGCTTGACATTGTTGTTGAAGTTGTCTAGGAGAGATAGAGGTAGAATGTACTACAACAATTATAAAATGATCTTTTCATTATTTTTCTAAAATTAGTAAATATAATGTACTAAAAAGTACATGCATTATACAAGTGTATATAATATACTAGAATAATTACCTTAATGAAGGTATGCCAATCATGCGTTTTCATCCCTGACCTAAATTCACCTTTCTTTGTTATTATATTATTTATGTTCATAGAAAATCCTATGGGAAATCAGATTTTTTGTATGACTTGTTTTATAAAATTGCTTTGTTGCTCCGTTAATAACCAAGGAAGGGAACTTATATTAATTTGGTCTCCATCGCTATTTAATTGAATGGAATTTTTCATTGCATGATTGGCTTCCTGATTGTCACTACAAATTTTGACAATTTTTTCTTTGTCATGCCTTCCATCCAATATTTTCTGTAATGTTTCTGTTATATTCTTTCTGATATGCATTGTATCAAACAAATGCACAATTTGTAGCTGCTCATAGTAGGGAAACCTACTAAATTGTATGGGATAACTTTTCAGTCCCTATGGAAGCCGACCATTAATGCCTTGACAATCTTCATGAAGCATATAAGTTAAAAAAATTAACAGCAAAAATCATTGTCAATTACAACATGAGTAAACACAACACATTATAAAAATATAATTTCAAAACATATCATATATGATAGATAAACAATTTGATCCGATGTATAAACTTGACAATTAATTATATTATATTCCAAATTCCATAGTCGAGGTGTCATTCTTTGTGGTTTTGATGTAGTCTCTTCTTTCCCATTGAAAATATGTTTTTCAGTAGTTCGATACTTATGATTTATGTGGAGGAAGTTCCTATACCCATCAAACACTTGCTTTCCTAAACTTGTTGAATGATGAGGTTTCATCTTTGAACCACAAATTGGATATGCAAATTTTCCCTTTGTTTGAAGACCTGCAAGATCATATATAATTAGATTAAATATGTCAATTTTTATAATTATATATAATGAATAGATTATTTAAAAAACATGCATGATATCTACTTCATAAAATTAAATATTGTTAAAGTGTAGTCAAATGCTATAACATACCACAAAAATGTGTTAGCCTTGGGGCATCATGAATTTTCCATACAAGCATTGCATGAAATTGAAATTGTCTTTGTCCTATGGGTCTAGAGACGTCATGCATAGTGACGCCATTCAATAAATTTAGTAACTCGTCGATAAGAGGCTTGATATATACATTCATATCTTTAACTTGGTACTTACCTAGTTGAATGAATATAAATATTACATAATTATTATAACCATTTTACTACAATATATATAAATTAATGTACATGACTATTGAATGAAAAAAATATGTCATTATGCAACAAATAAGACAAATGAGATGCTACTACGTTAAAGAAAATTGATGTAAACAAATACCTGGAACAATCATTGACAACATTATGTGCTCCCTCTTTATTGACATCCATGGAGGAATGTTATTTTTGATAACAAAAATAGGCCACACCGAGTAAATAGATCTCAACTCTCCAAATGGATTGACATCGTCCACTACCAATGAATGCCTGAGATTATGAGGTTCTTCTTTAAAGTGTGGCCATTTTTCCTCCATGTCCCTAAATGCAAAACCATCTGTAGGCATTCGAAGAATGTCATCTCCACTTCTATTCCATGCATGGTAATCCATAAATTGTGCTAAGCTTTCACACCTAAATAATAGTTCCATATGTGGAATAATGGGAATATAACGAAGAAGCTTGTGAGACACCTTTTTTGTTAGTTGATTTGTTTGATATCTATTGATATGAAATTCCAGGAATTCTATTGCAAATTCCTGTTGTTTATGATAAATAATATGATCATTGGGACATGCATCTATTGCTTGATACTCCATTCCGATATCTTTCATAATGCCAAATAAATCTCAGTATGAACGAGGTAAAATATTTGATGGTGGTAACAACAATTCACCAATCAATCTACAACGAAAAATAATTTGTTAATATAAAGAATATTAATGGTACATATTTCATCCTTTATTTACTAGTGATGAACTAACAACAATTAAAATAGATGAAAAAAGATGACATATATGACATACCTTAACATTCGTGAGATTGCTATGTTTGATAAACCATTCATAACCTTCAAGTTCAACAGAAACAATACAACAAAGAGAAGAGTTGTTTGTGAGCCTTCATAAAGGGGCTCGTATGCCTTCTCAAGTATAGGTAAATCATGAACATCATCAAAGTCATCTCGATCATCATGGTCAACTCTACCACTAAATGTGTCATGGATAAATGTATTTGTACCATCATCTTCAACTATGTTTTCTGGCACATGATCATCTTCTTCCATAGGATCATTAACTTCATCTTCGATATTCATAGCTCCATGTTCATCCACTTGCAAAACCACATTCTTCGGGCTGTGATAATCCATATCATGTTCCCTAGGGTGCCTCACCTTTATAATAATGATAGACACAAATAAACCATGATCATGATCAATTGATTATATATATATATATATATATATATATATATATATATATGTTAAAATGATATGGGTATGTGCAAGATCATCATGGAAAAAATAGGCCCTTAAGTGGCAAAAATCAGAAAAATCGAGTTAAGCAAGTTGACGTAAAAATTTGAATAAGTTATCTATATTATTTCAAAAATATGTAGGAATGCAATCTATAAAAAATTGAATGTAGTTTCTAAACTACTAGGTTTATTTTTAAAAAATAAATCTATTTGGTGAAAATTTGAAATTTCAATCCAATAGTACTTAAATTTCAGGGAAAAAATAAAGTAGGTGTCTATCTAACCACCCTAACCACAATAAAATGATAATTATTTTTTATAAGATTTTATACATAAGTAGAGGACTCATGTCCGGATGTGATGCATAGTTTTTTGTAATTTTTTTCCAAGTAAATAATTAATTATGAATTTTTATTACAACTTTTAAAAAATATAAAAACTTGTATGTCTGACCAAACTTGGTCAAAACTTCATGAAATTCAATCTTTTTTTTAATCCTATAGTATGAGAAGCATAGAATGTGATGCATGTTTTGGATTCCAAAATGTGATATCGTTTGAAAGATATAGATGTTTTCAATCAGCCCTATCAATCAGGACTTTAGTTGTAATTTAAATAGAAAATGAATAATAATAATTTATTAAATTCAAAGTAAAGTATAATTTATATTGGTGGAAAGCTGAGAATCTCCTTTAAAAGCCCTTTTCATTTCATCAATTTTGGGTAAAAAAAAAGTCATCAGCCACATACCCTAAAAATACCTATCATATTGCCACTTTTTGGCCCATCATGATCCTGCACATACCCATATAAACATTTGCAAATTCAATCAATATAAACACCTATAATGAACAACTTACCAATGGACGATAATCATGCCCCCCTTCAACACGACCATGCTACCTACAATGTTTCTCAGCTATTGTGATTAAAAGTCGTCTCATCGTTAAGCCCTTGCAATTATTGCAAGGACAATAACATTTCCCATCACCCTTTCTTTTCAATCTAGCCCACAATCTATCAAGTGTCTCTTCATTTTGTTCTGGACTAATATTATCTAACATGATTTTTCTTTACCAATCTTGAATATTTAGATCTTCAAAAAATATCAAACTCACACTCCAATAATTTTAATTCATAGACAAGTAATTTTAATTCATAGACAAGTAACAAAATCTAATTATTCTGATATTTTACACCAAAAAAGTTTGGCATGAAACCACCCCTACAAAAGAGAAGATAGTCTGAAGTTAATGACTCCAAAAAACACTTTAAAATGCTAATTCCAAAACTTATTAAATTCTAATTTTTCTATGATTTCCAACCGTTGGACTCCTAAAATCAAAATATTGAGCTTGCACAACCAAATCTGAAAATGCAACTCTGAAAATGCACAAGTCTAAAAATGAAATCTGATGAGATGCTACTTTAAAATATGATTTTCAAACCTGGAAGTACAAATCTAACTTCACAAATGAATTCTGGGAAAGGACAATGACTACCATCAACCTGGTGATAGCTTCTTGAATTTTTTCTGATTTTTCCAAGAAAATCGTCCTTAGTTCTCCACAAACTGTCGTAAGTATAGCAAATTCGTAAGCAAAGAAAATTTGTAAGTATAGCAAAACTATGTCGCAATAAATAGTTGAGCTAACTTTTTATTTATGTCGGGCTCAATTTTGACTTCACATGTTCATCAAAATTTCGACGAGAACTCTTTGTCACAATTTTGACAAAAAAAAGGTTCATCAAAATTTCGACGAACATTGGGGATAAAATTTTAAAAAATTGAAAATTACACATTAAATATCACTAGTACCCGACAATACATCTAATTATCCATCTTTCATCAAAAATTTTTGTCGGATTTTTTAGTCAAATGAGTTAGTGTATGGATGTCCACATTTTAAGTTACAACTACAATCACGTGCAATAAAAATTTCTTAAACAAACGGCCTAGCCCCTAAGATTTAATCTTGACTATTGCTACTAGCTCATGCCATTAAAATAATCTCAAAAGATACCACAAGGGATAGAAAGTGTGTTCCATGTGTCCCATATCTTTGGTGGGCCTCAACATCTTTTAAGGAAGCAATGATGGTGGGCACAAGATCTAAGGGCTTAGACTGCTTCTAATCATTAAATCTTAACCATTTCTTGCCAAACCATGGAGAATCTATCTAATATTCTGATACTACAAGGGACAATGGGAGGCTGATATGTGGCATAATTTGGAGTGTTCAAAAGAATATTAAAGATATGAAATATTTTAGTAATTATTTCAAAGTGACTCTCTTGTCATTAAAATTCATGCTTCTAAAGGGACATACGGATCACGCGGTTAAAAGGAAATCATGATTTTAATTGCAGTTGTTCATCTAATAGAGTTTTAAGCACATGCAAAATATTTCCTAAGTGTGGGTGTAAGCCTAGGGTTTAAATGATGCACAAGTTGAAGTGTATGGGATTGATCTAGGCCTTTACCTACCAACCCATGACTGTTGATCATTATCCCAATAGACCCATGTAGGATAGTAAGCTAGCAACACGTGGACATGTTTAAGGATCGTAAGGTGTGGTGGAGCTCATAGTGACAACGAGGAAGGGATTCCACATGGTAATATCTAATTGGTTGGATGTTGAAGTCAAAGGAACTCAAATTTTCAAACTTGTGTGACCCCATCTAAGCCATCGATCAAGCCAACTCATCATAGAATCAATGACCATAATTCAAAATTGCTAACAAAGTTGATGGAGCAATTCTAGTTTGTGTGAGCAAAAAATAATGGCGAACATGATGTTCAACTACTGAATGAAAGGGTTTTGCTGCCATAAAAGTAGGAATGAAAGCATAATTTGATTCACAAGAGAATTTTAAGGCTTGTGTAGATCTATAGAAGTGTTTCTCAAGCTCATCACATCTAGAATTAGGGTTTTCAAATTTCAACCACATGTAAATAATATTGCTCTATTTTTGTTCCAAATTTCTAGCGAATTGTACACATTTTCTAGTTTTGTGTGTCAAATTGATTGCTATGGCTTCTTTTAAGGCTTGTCATTCATCAGTTGTCTCTCAATTACTTTGAATTCATCTTATTTTCCTACATTTTTCTCAAACCCTAATTGCACCTTTGTAAACCATTGTTCATATTGTCTTTCATTATAATGACACCCCCAAAAGCCCAACCCTCTAGTTCCAATTCTAAGAAATGAACCCTTTACCAAGACATAGTGGACCAATTACCAAATTCCACAAACAAAAAATTTAATGGTCAAACAATATTCCAACTCATTGGAACAAAATATGGCATTGTCAACCGAAAACATGTCATTAGGATGCTATATTGTCACTCACTAGATGGACTATTTTTAAGTATTGGTTTGGGAAGAGATTTTTCAACATTCCCACATGCAATGGATGGAGGATGGATATGGGAAAATTAGATTTTCCAAATTTTTATCTTGACATTGACCATTTGAAAGCTATAGCAGCTAATTATGACCCTAATGTTAGGGTCATGACTCGGATAGATTTTGGTATAAAAATGGTTGATCTTACCTGGGCAGATTTTATTGAAGTTTTCACTTTGAGCCTTGATGCCAAGGTGCCAATTGATGAGAATAAACTAATGGAAGAGTATGAGAATGTGAAGATAACTTTCAACATTTCAATATTGACCAATTTCATGGGAAGAGGAAACAAAGGAAACAAAATTAGACAATCCATTTGATAAGGAGCCATACTAGGTTGACTTGTTTGAATTCTATTTTTAGAGGGTCTTCTACACTCTGTCATATTTTAGGGTTTGATCCTCCCACAAGGATGTTGATAGCTTTCATGTACATGATAGCAAATATCCAACATGTAATTCTCAACACATCTTATGATCTTATAGCTTATCTGTGAAATGAGATCCACAAAGGCCTTGTATCCCTCAAAAATGGTGAAATAGGAGTGAGGTTTTGGTGGTACTCCTTTTTTATGCACATGTTTTTATACAAGGGAGTTGGTTACTTTGGAGAAGACATGAAATTGAGTAGAAAGGATGAGAATGGTGAGTATATGCCTATCCAAACATGGACTCATATTTTGGACAAGGATGAGTAAGAATCTAGTTTTGTTGTTTTTTCAAATGTGTTTTCCTCTAAATAGAAAAGATGCTTAGTGATGGATCCTCCTAGGATTCCAAAGGACTTACATGAATTTCTAAGACCTAAGGAAAGGAGGCATACATTAGGTATTCAACATAATTTGGGGGATGTCATCCCAAATTGTGATTGTACCATCCTCTGAGTGTATGGCACAAATCTCACACCTCATGTTCTACAAAGGGATGTGCCACTAAGGATTGGTTTTCTTGAAGTCATATAGCAGTTGGGGAATGTTGAGGACAACCACTTAGTTGGAATGAGGAAAGGAACACGTTTTCCTACATACACTGCTTTCTTAGATTTTTTCATGAATCAAAGATGGGTGGAAGAAGCTTCTCCTAAAGATTAAGCCTCTAGGGATGAAATATTGCAGAGTAAGAAATCATGATCCAAAGGGTGTCATGGTGGCCTTAAAGGATAGCAATCAAGGGAGGAAAATTATATTACAACTCTGACTTCCCTGAAGATGTAATTAGAAATATATTTGATCTAAGATTGGTAGAAGAGAGAAAGATGAAATGGTTAGCCTTCATGAAATTGGAGAAGGAAAAATAAAATAAGGATCTTGGTTTTGGATTTCTCCCAGACATAAATGATGATATTTTGAGAGTGGAGACAATACTCTATAATTTTGATAGGGTGGTGGGGCAACTCAAAGAAGAAAGAAAAGTACAAGATAAAGGGAAGGTCCCAATAATGGAGGAGAAAGGTAAGGGGAAATCCCCCATGCTTGAAGAAAGGCCAACCTATCAGCCACCTACAAAACAATATGTATTTTCAAGGGGGGTGAGTATAGTGAGAAAGGAACAAACAATTTCTACCCCTACTCAATTAGAGCGGTCAAGAGAATCTTCTCCTACAATTCAATTTCTACCATCTTCACCTCCAAGATCATATATTCCATAGGTTATTGAGCTTCACTCGCCACCTAGAGAACCCTCACCAAAAAGAAGGGTTGAATCATCTAGAATTTTTTATTATCCTATTGATTTAGATGAGGCCATTGTTACTAAAGATGAAATAATGCAAGGTATGCCCTCACCCCCAAGGGGGATGAATCCACCAATTCAAAGTCTCAGATTGAGTAAGCTTGATCTAATTGGGATCTGGTGGAACCTTTAAATTTTGCAAATTTGAAGTGCCTTTGTTGAGAATTTTTCCTTTGCACACTCAAAAGTGCACCTGAAAAATCTACCTAAATGACCTATTTTGGAGGGACATAATTTGGAACCTGTTGATTTTCAAGACAAACCCCTTTTTGGACACACTCATGTGACATATGTGAATGTGCATATTAGTTTTCAGCTTCCCTTGATGAGTTTTGATAGCTTTTTGAAAAGCGAAGCTGAAGGGTTTTGGCACTTTTCTGTTGTTTACAAACTCTTAGTTCTACGAAGTGGCCTCCTGCTCAAGCTTTTATTTTGCAACTGGATAATTGTCATGACAAAAAAATTGTTTCTATCCATTCTCCCTACATTCATATACTCCCCTATCTAGTTTCAGAGCCTTATGATCTGATTTGCTATTTTTTTGAGATCAAAAGCAAATGTAGATTGTTCACTTTTTGCATCTACATTTCTGATATGTTTTTAAGGTGGTCAACTTTGACCCCTAATATCTCGTAAGAATAGTGATTGAAGTAAATTCATCTTGCACACATGTTTAATGTGCCAAAATGAGCTTGTGTTTCTAATGGAAACTCACAAGGAGTCGATTTGATATTTTTTCAAGAAGGTGACTAGGTGAGTTTTAATTGGTCTTGAATAGATAAAGTTGTAGAAATATCTGACTAAGCAACTTTGACATTGAATAACTTTCACCTTGTGATCTGTTTTTCTGAGCCGTTTATTTCACTCCATTCTTACATCAAAATTCTACATGTCTATGCATTTTCATTACTCTAGGAGGTCACTTGACTAGTTTCCTAGGGTAATTCTAGAGGCCACTTGACCAATTTTGATCACTATGCACATATGCTTGAAAGAAGATTTTAATGAAAACCCAATTCATTTTTTCACTTCAGATGCACTTAGAATCAATGTCAGATCAATTGAAGATGAAACTTGTTTGAAAACAAAAAAAAAATTAGGGCTAGGGCCACATGAGGACCTGACATGCTTTGCACAATTGTGAAATTGTAATTGATAGAATGCCTCGAAGAGATGGTAAGATATTTGTTCAGTGTCTTCTTGCAGCAAAAGTAGCATATGCAAGTGAATTGTGAAAGCATATTGAGGCATGTAACCTGTTTGATTGACTGACTCCAAGAATTGCATTGTCATGAAGCACAATTGCAAAGGAAGATGGTGCTTCACTCAAGTCACTATGAGATAAGGTCACAACACCATTCAATCCTACTCAGCTGTTTGAACAACCACATTATAATAAGAAACCAAATCAACTATACATGTTGATATGGTCAAGTTTCTTGATTGTGTGAGCTTGGATATGATATGGGATGCATTTAGGGTAAATGAAAATTCATCAAATGCAAGTTATGTATGCTCGGTAAAATGGAATGGGAAATAGATGATTTTTTTAAAAGCAAAGGGAAACAACTAAAAGTACACAAAATGAGTCAGATTGCAAAGAATTCATTGTGGATCATTTTGTTGAGGTAATGGCAAGAAAACATGGATCTATTTTGTAACAAAAGCATGCCAGAGGAGGAACACTTTGCAACAAAATAATTTCCAAGGGAAAGCTTGGATGGTGGTGTTTTGTTTGAAGTCGCCATGGGATCAAGTCATAACACCATCAAATCTTGCTATGTTATTCAAACAAGCTACACAATACTACAAAAATAAAATATTTTGTACGGGCTAATGTTGTTCAAGTTTCCCTATTATGTTGAATGGAGGAATCCAAAACCCACCAGTACACCTTGAGATGGCATTGATTTGAATCACTATGGGATTTATACAATCACCACACTATTTAATCTTGCTATATTGTTTGAACAGCTACATGATATTGAAAATGAAACTCTTTTATTGAGCTAATATTGTTCAAACACCCTAATATATTGAATAAAACTCACCAAAAGTTTTTATATGCGCGAAGTAACATGGAGCTAAAACTATGGAGAAAATATTTGTGGTTTGATCTCTTCTTTGTAAATGTGATACCCTTGCATTTATAAGAACAATTTCTTTTGCATTTTTTGAGCATTCTTTGTGTTGTCTGTTATGGCATAGAAGGAACTATTGGGGTTACACAGGGAAGGCTTATGTTGTTGTGCATGGGGTAGCCATTTGCGCTAGCTGGGAGGATTTCTTACACAAAAAGGAAGAAGCCGCCATCGAGCTTGTTAAAGTGGCACAATTTTGATCCTACACAAGAAATGTGGGGGTGAATTAGAAGGTGTGGCTACATATCCTAGGTTTGAATGGGCGCATCATGTGCAAAGCACAACAACATCGTTAGAGGGGACTCAGGGATTACACTATAAAGGGTTGGTGCCAAAAAAAATATGCAATTGAATCCACTTGAGGAGAATGCAACGCAATTTTGAAGGCTTAAGGGTAGATTGTAAGATGTTGGTGCAACATAAGGGAGGTCCCACACAGGCCAGGGAAAGACAATTGGTTTTGGCTAGATGCAAAAGGGGTGACTATTGTGCAAGCTTAAACAAGGTTAAATTTCTACATGGGGATACCACCATTCAAGCGAAAGGATTGCTTGTGCCAGATGAAGGAGTATGATGCAGGGAAACACATATTGAAATGGATGGACAAGGGAATTAAAATATGGTTTGCGTAGAGACTAAATAATGTTTTATTTATGTTTGAAGTCACCATCAAACAAGCTAAAAGTAGTCACTTCGAAATTTGCAAAGAAAATTTTACACATATATCTGGAGTCATTGTGCTCACCGCTTGATCAAGCATGGGTCCACTCTGCATAAGGCCAGTTTGGGTTTGCTGGTAAATGTATCAAAATTGTTGAGAAAATTCTATTCATCAAAGAGGGTGAAATTGCAAAATGAATCAATGCATTTGGGAAAGGTTTGAAAATTGTATTTGCATGGATCCCAAGAAATTGTTCTTGACTATAAATAAGGGGACAACCATCATTCTAGGCTGAAAGAGGCTGATTCAATGTAAAGGAAATTGCTACATAGAGATTAGGGAGCGGCCATGACCAAGAAATATAGTTGCAAAGCATGGTGAAATGAAGGTACAAGAATTAGGGCAAGCAGTGAAAATCAATGGAGGGAAATGAATATTTCCTATCGCTAGTTTTTCTTTCTATTTTCTCATCTAACCAACGATGCCCAATGGTTAAGTGTGCCCCCCCATCGCTCATCGTGAGTTCTATCTCTAGTCTCTGGCTTAAACCCGTGATGCACGAGAGCTACTAAAGAGAAAGGTTTGGTGGGCCTAAAATTTTTGAAGGTAAAACATTTAAAAATTAAACCATGCTAGATAAAATGGTTGAATAATTTCATTTTTTAGAAGTGGGAAAAGAGGGTAATTGGCCTGAAGTAAAACATTCATGGGTTTTTACTATTTAAGGGTAAGTTTTTTTAAAAATTTAAATGTTGCCTGAGATTATAGTGTTGAAGCCCTCAAATATTTAAAAGCAATGATTTTAAATATAAAGGAATTTTAAAGATGGGGAGATATTTTATAGAATGAATAAAATATTCAGGAGGTGGGGTTTTTATTTTTCAAAGGCAAAGCTTTTAAATGAAGTGTTTAAAATATTATGTGCACAGGCAAAGGGCATAGTGAGAATATTGTGTAGCAAGGTAGAAATTAAAACATTCTCAAGGGCCTCTAATATTAAAGCAAGAAAACTTTAATTGTTGAGAGGTGAAAATATAAAATGCAGCAAAGAGGGGCAGAGTGAAAGCATTTTCATGGGAGGAGAGCTCTATTTTTCAACTGCGGGTTAAAAATGGTGAGTATTTTTCATGAGGAGAGTTTTCTGTGGAAAATAAGGAGGGAAAGAAGAAGATTCTAGATTATTTTCTAGCTGCAAATCAATGGAGAATAATATTGCTAGGTTTCTTCTATAGATTTATTTTGAGGGTTGCTTCTCCTTCTTTTTATTCTCTTATCTTTCTCATTTGTAAGGGTTCCATTCTTGAGTCCAAAATTGTTCTAGGGGAGTAGCTAAGCTCATAAATGCATATTGTAAAGAATAATGATGAATAGGATAATAAATTGTCTTGGGTTAGAATCATGTATGTAATGATCTTAAAATGGTTTTATAGAAGCCACAGATTATGAGAGAAAATCTTAGTTCGGATATATATACTCTCATTAGTAATTGTCTTGCAGATTATGAATAAAAGGGTTAATAATCTTTTTTTTCTCTTCAGTTGTCTTGATTACATGAGTGGTTTGTTTATGCTTCAATTCAAGGAATTGATTAAATGCTTAAATGAAGTCACAAGTCTGTGAGGAAAGAGCATAGGATTTGGTAAGAATTTGTGTTTCAGATGTAGTGAGTTGAATACTACAAGATAGTATGACAATAGTCCACCCATTTATGAGATAAATGGCTAATGTATTACTGATTATTGCCAATCTGACTTTGTTACCCCAATTGATGAAGCGTTGGTCTCTTTATTATGTTATTTTATAGATATTTAAGTGATGTTCCTGGCTAAGGATTCAAGATGAGAATAAAAATCATTAAATATTTTCAGTTACAGTGTATGAATCTAAAGTTCCACTTAATTCCTAGCAATAGGTAGTTTTTTTTTAAAGGTCAGCCAAACCTTTTTTGAGTAATGTCAATTTACACTTCATAGGAATAGATCTATGTATAGAAGTATTCTCCACTATATCAGTATCACAAGAACACAATAAGGAATACCCTCCTAGGTCCCATAGAGCCTTAAAGAGTAGGAGTAAGGGCCTCTAAATCCTTACTCGTTTATTGGCCACTGGCTTTGAAGTTTCTTGAGCATAAGGGTTGGCTTCCCTTTAGAGGTGTTAGCAAATGAAATAAGCCTTGATAGATAAATCAAGTAATAACTCTAATCCCAGATTTGACACCAATTTAAATCTGCTAATAGCTCTGAAAAACACACAATTGCATTTGTGGGTTTTCTCTAAATTTTATCGAGGTACAACTCCCTCACAAGATCTTCAATGAATTTATCTACTCTAAAGAAATGACATATGCTTTTAACCAAAAAGCAGAAAAGGTGACTAATGCTAGTTCATAAATATGAAACTAACGTGAGGGCAGAAAATGGAGCCATTTATAATCAATACAAAGATTGAAAAATTATGACTATCAAATCTAAATAATGTAAATAGATCAGACTACAATAAATAAAAGACATATAGCTCATTTTTCAAAGAAAACATAGCTATATCCTACACATAACACTCAGATTTGTATACTTCAAATCTTTTAATTTATAACACACCGATTATAAGCTATTGCAGACTATAATTAATATCATTTCTCCTCGAAAACACCCCAAAATATATTTAGAGAGATCAAAAGTCCCCTCATCTATGTTTAACCTCTAATTTATAGCATGGATAAAGCCATTGAATGGACACTAAAGTCGTTACTAAATTAGTGACTTCTTTTATCCCAAATGTTTATCAAGAAATTGATAAGACAATGGAATTTTTTCCAAGAATAGATATCGACAAAGAAAATCGATCATCACTTGAGAAATAGCCACCAAAGGACCAATCATTTCATCAATCTTTAAGGCAACATATGAGGAAGCCAAGTGGTAGCATGTGCGAGCTGTCCGATGAAGGATTGCAATTTAATTGACGCAAGCTAAACATAAATGTGAATTAAATTAACATCATATCAATCCTGAATGAATGCACCCATGTCTACAAAAATTATATAAATTAAAGTAGTATCACTTATTTCCCACCATCAATTGCATCCAATATGGTGAGCTCAAAAAGCAATGGAAATTTTGTGAATGATTACATTGTTCTGGAAGATATTGAGTGCAATCCTCTGTTCAGACACATTTCTAACCAACTAAAAGAGGTCTTCGTGGTGCAAAGTGAAGTGGAAGAAGAAATGCTCTAAAGCATCCTGGGCAATGTGTTTCTAAGCCAAGCTCATTTTCATAACACCACCATGCTAGAGCGATTCATTTACACAGTTGTCAAGACTTTTGGCCATCAAGATTGGGGCATGAGGGCACTGGAGTGTTTGGTGAAACTTGAATTTCATCACCAAGTCAGGGTGGTGATAAATGGACTCAACTACTATCCTTGAACTAGGCTAGTAGTTGATGCCATTTACATTGCATCTACTATCTAGGATGAGACTCTGGAGGAGGTCATGGCTCTACTATGCACTAGAGTAGTGAGAAACAACATGGGGATGTTCGTGCAATTCCTCTAGTCACATGAGAACCTGCTTTCACCTACTCAAATTGAATGCCTACAGGTTGTTACCGAGAGCATTTGGGTCCTGATGTTTACCTTGTGCACCTGAAATATCTTCTTTTTTCCTCTTTTTGTGTCTGCCCACCTGGTTTTTTTACTCGATCCAAGTGATTATAGCTATACCATCATAATGTAAAAATGTTTACATATGAATAAAATATCTCTTTTTGGTGTTATTTGTGTTTTTACATGTATGGTTTGTTGGTTTCTGTTTATGTTGTTCTTGGAAAATTACTAGCTTTCTTCTATATAACATCTTAATTAAGTAACCAGACTGGCAATAATCTAGTTTAATCAATATAACTCTTTGTAGGTGGCAAAACCTATGGTTTGCATAACTTAACAAAACCCAGCCTAGGTTCAAAATGACTTAGAAAATGTCGCCAGAGGCATAACTTGCAGATGAATTTTTTGAACTTTGACTCATGACTTAATCAATTTCATACATGCACTTTGGGAGATAAAGGAAGTTGGATGTGACAAGAGAAAACTGCCCAATGAAAGAAAAAACTAAGGTAGGAGATAAAATGGGAGGTTCGACAAACCTAACAAAACACCGTCTGAGTTCGAAAAGGATGACAAAAGACCGCCAAGAACTAGATTTGGTCCATGACTTAGGTAAAACAATAAGATAACAACTTGAATAATGAATTAAGGAAAATTTATGGGTAACAAGTGGATTTTGAGGTTATGTTGGAAAAAACTCCAATAGGATCAACAGTGTTGATGATGTTAGGGAGAAGGCCTGGAATGATTTGATGGATGATGATTCTTTTGTTAAAACAAAGTATTTTAAGGAGTTTGTTTGGAGGGAAAGGAGGGATGAGTATGATGAAAAGATAAAAATGAAAATGATTAAAAGTATTGAGCTACCAAGGGAGGTTATTGAAACAAAATTTATTGTAGAAAGGAAAGAAAAATATAAGGACATAACACCAGCTAAGGGCATAGAGCTAGTCAGTTAAAGTGGAGTGCTCCTATTGCTAGAATGGGACTTGGCTTCTTCCTAAGTATTTAACACAGTAAGGATACATGATACTATAGTTTTTGTGACTAAGGAAGAAGCAACAATCACTCTACAAGGATCAACATTCATTCCATAATGGAACACATTGGCTATTTGGGCATTGGCCCCAAACAAAAATAATCCAAAGGTAGTAGAACTAGCAATAGATCTCATAGGTGGATTCATAATCAAAAGAGTATCTGATACTTTAGTTGTTGAGTAGCCACATTGGTTGTGAATGTAGCCCAATTTAGCAAGGCTATTATTGAATAATTGTAAGAACAATTTGAGGCAAAGAATAAAGAGTATAATGACTTGGTGGTAATGTACAATAAGGATGAAAAAAATATTGTAGAGCTACAATTGGAGAATGCACTCTTCAAGAAACAACTGCAATCATTACAGTCCAAACCATCACTAATGTCAGGGTAACCAATGTCGTAGTTAAAGGACAATGTTTCATCCTCTCCAGCCTCCTCTCTAGTGAAATCACCACTTCCTACCCATTCTCCTCCTCTAACTCCTACATAAATGGTAATATATAATCTATACAATGTACCTATTGCATATCTTACCCCAGGTACATCAACTGTAGCCCCTCTAAAGAAGAAAGTGAGAAAGAAGAAATTGATAAAGTACATGGATGTATTTCAATAATTATTTGGATTATATAATGATAATAACATTTTTATTGTTACAAATATTTTGGATATTTTATATAAAGCAATAAAAAGAGTGAGAAGTGTGCACTCTAATTATTCTTTAATGTTCCAATCAATAAATATGTTTCAGAATGATAGAGCCATTTCTCTCCTACCAGTGATAACTTAAGAAACCCCCCTCAAAAAAAGATATAAATCCTAGAAAATATTACACCTTTTTAGGAAAAAATATTAATTTCTATTGGTGAATCTTTCATTTAAAAAATAATAATATTATTGGCAATTTTTTTATATTACTAAAATTTTGTACAAAATTTTGGAAATTTTTGAAAAATAATAGGAAAATGCATTGATTATGATTGTGAATCCATCCAATCTAAAAATAATTCTAATGGGAAAGTATGGGACTAAGGGTGGAAAGTATCAATGGGTTAAAGGGGTAGACTATAATATTTACTTGTCACCATTGTTTTAAAATATAATATAATGGTCCTCATTGTATTCTACAAGGTAAAATGTACCCATGATTTATAACTAGGGCTTGAAATTTCTTTTGGATCATTGATCTAACGAACCCTCATTGTACTCTACAAGGTAAAATGTACTCACAATCTATAATGCTCATGAGACCCAAAATTATGGGCCCCATGAGCATTATAGATCACTAGTACATTTTACCTTGTAGAATACAGCAAGGGCCATCATATTATACTATAATTTATAAAATTCAGGCAAATATGATGTAATCATTTATCTAATATTGTGGAGAATTTTTGAGTTAATTTTTTTAATAAAATAAATTATTTGGCGATTTTAAAAACAATATAATAAAATTTTGTAAAAATTTAGCGATTCAAGTCACATTATAGCTCCAACTATTTGCCAATTTTGGATTCCCAAATTTCAACTATTAGCCATTAAAAAAATCACTATCTTCTACTAATGCAAACATGGGTGCCTAGATTGAGTGCGTAGAAGAAAATGGTTATTGGATCCACACATGACCAAAATAAACCATTGCAAATAGATCTAACCTACAAAGCGGTGAAGGAGATAGTTGAATATCAAGGTTTGGTGGATCGACTAGTGAAAAGAATCAAGACTTTACTCAAACAATTTGATGAGAGTGATCTTGGCCTCCTACCAAAAATTCTCAATAGTGAAGGAGGTTTCAAGATCTATGAGCAATGGAGGGCTCATATGGATGCGGACATAAATTCAGAGGCCTTTGCAATTTGTGAGGAAGGATATGTAAAAATGGTCATGTTGAAGGACAATATGAATAAATTGTCAAACACTAGTACATTTCTAGAGGAGTTTGACAAAGATGCCAACCAAATAATGGTAAAGTATGGTCCCTATAGGAAAAAAACTAGATGAATTCATGGCATTCAATTGGCCTATAGAGGAGGACTATATAGCATGGGACAAAAAGTATAATAATATTCTATACTTGTGATCTTCTCCAGTGGTGATATGGCAACATTTTTGGTCTACTTAGCATCTCCAATGGTCTTTGGGGTTTTCAAAGGGCGTCAACAAGGGTTTTTGTCATCTTGTACAACATGATTTTGTATTTTCCTACTAGCTTAGCTTTCTCGGGTCCACAACATGAAGAATGAATACTTGAAGAGGCAAAGGCATCAAATAACTATTTAAGATATTTTGGGAATGCATTTGGATGTAACAAATTTTGTAACTACCTTGCACTCAAAATATTCTCTCCATGAGCTCAAAGTTACTCTTGATTTTGAAATGTAAAGTGAATGTCAAGTGAAAATGTGACATGTGTAATGGCCTGAAGCTTGTTGCTCCCTTATTTTATAAAAGGGAACTCAATTTCATTTGCACGAGTGGTTGTTGTTGATTGATTTTGAAGAGAAAATATAATACAGAGCATAGATACTATTTTTCAAAGTATTTTCTAGGTTTTGAAGTTTTGAGTCTTTTGATTGTAAACATTGTATAACAAGTACTATCATTTCAAGATGCAAATGGCATATTTCTAAAGCCAATGTTCTCCAATGTATACCTCATATGAATCATGAATGAAATAAATCAAAGATTGTTCAATTCATCTTCGTTGTTTTTCCATTGAATTTTTTTTATTGTTAATGCACTTGTTCAAAGAATGAGTTAAAATTGCTTTAACATGAATGAAGGTTTATGTGAGTGTATGGAAGGATAATTAAGTATTACTGATTTGTAGTTTTGAGTTAAATGGTGTAATGCATTGTTTAATAGATCTGTTATGATAGATGGAATGTTGTTATAGGTTTTCAATTGCAGAGTTTAGGACTCCATACCCTAGGATAAGGAATTGATCCTTAAGCTTTGTCTATATTACATCTCCTGTTCTTTCATGACAACTACATTCAAAAAATAAAACTAAATCTTTACTTTCTATTGCAATGTATGTTTTGAGTAATTTTTTACCATATTCTCATGTTTAAGACTAATAAATGTTGTAATATTTTCTAGATCTTTAAGGTTATGATCTATTAAACAACACTTAGGAGAATATATCTATTAAATTTACAATGTATGTGATAAATTGGCATGAGAGTATCTAAAGATACATTGTAGGGATCACCCTCTTAGGTTTTGTAGAGCCCAAACCGTAGAGGGAAAGCTTAGAAAACTTTCGCATGTTAGTTGGCCAATCCCTCCATATAATTAATCATTGGAAATGGAAAAGTCCATAGATTATATGTGAGATCAAATTGGGTATTTAGAAAACACCAACATGAACAACTATAGGTTTAATATTTCCACTATAGGTTGTTCGTTGAATTTGTATGTGAAGTGAAAGAGTTGTTTTTGATGTAGTTTGTTATTTTCCTATCATAGATCACTTTGAGACTCATTTATATTGTTGTACATCAATCCATTAGACTAAGTTATTTGTTGTAATCAGATCTCTAAAGATTTTTGTAGGTATTTCTAAAGATTGGTAAAACTATGTTGAAGATGTTGAATATAAGAGCTATAATCTTGTTGTAGATTTTTACACATCAAATTTTTTTTTTGTTAGATGTTTGTATGAGACAGGGACCACTGCAAGATCATGGGGGTCAAAACTAGGCCCATAAGTGGCAATGAAAATTCAGAAAATAGGGTTAGTCAACTTCACATAAAAATTTGAATAAGTTATTAACATAATTTGAAAATTATGTAAGAACGAAATTTGTAGAAATTTTAATGTAGTCTCAAAGATACTAGTCCTTTTTTGAAAAAAAATGTATTTGGTGAAAATTTGAAATTTCAATGTAGTAGTACTAAATTTTCAAGAAGAAAAAGTAGGTGTATGTCTGCCCAACCTAAGTACAAGAAATTTTTTTTTTTTTTTGAAACTTTCAATATAAGTAGAGGAGACATCCCTAGATTTGCCACATTATTTTTGTATTTATTTTGCAAGTAAATACTTAGTTTTGATTTTTTTATTAAAGCTTTTTAAAAATTTAAAAGCTTGCTTGTCTGACTACCATAACTTGGTAAAAAAGTTATGAAATTTTATTTTATTTTTTTCTCCTATAGTATGGGAAGCATTGAATGTGTCACATCTTTCGGATTCAAAAAATGTTAAACAATTTAAGATTTATAGATTTTTTTGAATTAGCCTATCCATGAGGACTTTAGTCAAAATGCATGTAGAAAATTGATAATAATTATCTATTTAATTCCAAATAAGGCATACCTTATATTAGCAAAAAGCTAAAAAAATTGTCAATAAACCCTTTTTGTTTCATCAAATTTGGATTAACAAGAAGTCTTCAACCACTTTTTTGTCATATCACCACTTTTTGGACCCCTATGATCCTACACTCACCCATGGTTTGTATGTGAGAACCCTCCTCCATCAATGGTATCAAAGTGGGAGTTCTTGAGTGTGTAGGAAAAAGCGTCGATTAGAGGCAATTTACGCCAAGACCTAAGGGTGGAGAATGTGTTGATTTTTCTTGCAAATGAATGTGCAAGTAGTAAGAAGATATTTTCAAAGGATTTGAGGAACTGAGGTCCCCATGATTGTAAATAGATTATTGAAGGAGGAAGTTTACAATAATATTTGTGAATATTGTAAGAGGTTTTTGTAAACATATCGTCGAAGGAGGTAGTTTACACAAGTAAACTTAAGGGTTTGAATATTTGTGTTGTTAAGGAATTGAGAGGTCTTGAAAATGGAAAAGAGAAAGAGGAAAATAAAAATTTTCATTGGATGGATTATAAGGATTCTCATACAAGAAGAAATCAGAGAGATGCTTTGGAAAATCAAAGAAAGAGAAATGATAAAGATGTAGTAAAAGACAGATGAAATGAGAGTAGAGATTGAGAAGAGGAAACAAGAGAAGAGTATAGTTGAAGGAAATTTTTATTATCTTTCTAATGATGTTTTGAATGCAAGAAAAAAAGAGGATGCAACAAAGTGTCATCCATGTGACATCAAGGAAGAGGAAGAAGAATAGGATGAGTACGAAAATATTGAAGAGCCTGAAGCTGAGGGATTTCTATTAGAAGACATGGAGGATGAGACTACAAAGATTGCAATAGTAGAAGAGAGTTATTTAAACACCTATGAAGTTGAGAAGGATGATTTACTCATTCAAATTGAACGAGAGTGGGATCAAGTTTGTAGGGGAACTAAAATTTGTGGCAATGGAGGATATGAAGGTGCAATTTGATTTTGATAAATGTTGTTATGAAGATGAAAGTGAGTATAATGAAGTTGCAGTAGAAGAGTGTCCTTTGAAGGACGTAGAAGAAAGTGAAGGGGATTATTTATTGATGTAGATGGCAATAGTTGAAATAAAATGGTATTTTTTACTCTCAGGTGAGATGAAGGTTGTAGCAAAAGGTGAGGTAAAATAAGATTTTTATGTTTGCTTTGATGAAGACATTATTATAGTAGTAGATCAATTTGATAAAGTTGAATTTCAAGAGCATAAAGTGAAGGTAAATGAAGAGTTTTTTGATAAATATTTGTTAGTGAAAAGTGGAGATAAAGATGTTTAGATTTGTTACTACAATTCCTTGTTAGAGAAAGTGGAAAATGAGTCTTTTGATAATGGTAATAATACTATTTTGAGTGAAAGAAATAAAACTGTAGTAATGTTATGTCTAATAGAAGGTGTTGAAATAGTGAAATTTCATGGAGGAGACATGGTGGAAGGAGAGGAGAAAGGTAACAGAAATAGAGATAATGAATTACATTTGTTTTTATTGGAAGAATGAAGAAGAAACCCTTTGATGTGCTTTTGTTGATGCCAACATTGTTTGTTGACAGTTTTGTCTAATCCGATAAATATTTTTGGTGACACCTTGATCTGGTAATTTGGTTTGGATTTGATCACGTTATAAGATTGTCTTATGTGGTTACAATATTTTTTTAGGACTACTAAATACATCTATGATCAAGATTTCAATGATTTTGGTTGAATAGGCTAAAAGTTACAAGTAGTAGAAGATCGACATAAGGTTTTCTAGCTAATATAGCATAAGATGGTATGTGTTATATGGTTCGCATTCCTCTAGTATTTGGATTCAAAATATACAATTTTGGGAGTTGGTTTATAGGTGTCAATACTACATATATTATAAATGGTGTGTGCTTACATGATCATATGGATGATCAATGTTTGTTAGATTGGTTTATGTTGTGATTAGGTCTAATTCCTGACTAACCTAATTCTTGAAATTGTGCCATGAAGATTAATATGTATTGCAGATGTTAATGGGATCTATTTTAGATCCATTCTAACCTAAATTCAAGTTTTGCACATTTTATTTGAGTGTGAAGATGTTTTTGAATCGCGTATGAAGCCAACAAAGCTATTTTAAATTAAAATAGGCCTACATCTAATTAGGGTGGCCTAATTGATGTATGTAGATGTAATAGGATATATATGTGGAAATTTTTTGAGTTGAATAAGTTATTGATAAGGGAATATGATGTGTGTGAAATCTGATATTGTGCAAACTTGCAAATTTGTATGTGTAAGAGCAGAATAAGGAAGGAATTGATGTGTATATTGAGAAATTGTTGAGCAGAGCAATATTTTGTATTCAAAGATTCATTGGAACTGAATTCAACATAACGAAGGTGCATCTTTCATCAATTCACACTCTAGTTGTGTAGCCACTTTGTCTTGTACCTATTTTTGGTTGTGTGCCTTATAAGGATAGTGAGTCTTTGTAGTGAGACCTTGTAATATCTTATAGCCAGTTATAATATATTGTGAGCTAATCCTCACTATGATTTTTCCCTTTCTGGGTTTTCCATGTAAAAATCCTGGTGTTCTTGTGTTATGTGGTATTGCAATCTCTTTAATGTTTACATTCATAGTCGTAGTTAGATATTTTTTAATTATTTTTTGGATTATGACTAAATGGTTTAATAGAATACTGATTCACCCCCACTCTCAGTATTCTGGGTGTTCAAAAATAGGTATCATAGACTTGTTCCTTTTGAAAAGCCTAAAAACTTGAGGAAGATCTTGGATTTTGAACACATGGCTAACAAAAAGTGTCTTATTCCTTTGAAATAAATTTTTGTAGTTAAATATGAAGAAGATGACTACATGTTTGACAAAGAACTTAAGGCTGCTCTTGAAGATATTGAAAGAGTTGAAAGTGAGAAAAAAATTATGAAGGAAAGCCTAGGAGAAACAAATGAATGCATCAAAAAGTTGAGAGAACAAATCAAGAAGTTCAAAGAATGACATAGAGAAGTTAATGAACAATTGAAGATATCATTAGATTGAAAGTGCAATTGGAAGAAATGAAGAGAATTGAGGATTTTTTGAATTCTATTGTACAAAGAAAGATTGATGAATGTACAAATATTGAACAAGAAGTGGTAACCCTAAGATAAAATATGGATAAATCAAGAGATCATGAGGAAAAATTCAAAACAAATACTATAATGCTTTATGAATTGATTGCAATTCAAAAACCTTCTAAGGATAAAGGTGGTTTGGGACTTGAAGACAAACAAATCTCAAAGACAAATCAGACACCTAACAAGGTTGACAAACAGAAGTAGACTCAAGGAAAAGGTAGACAGTTCAAGAATCAAAGAAGCAATACTGGAAGACCTCGTATCAAACAACCAAATGCTCAAAGGTACCCATCTTTCAATGGTATTTATTTTTCATGCAATAAATTTATCCATAAAGCTATAGAATAAAGAAGTAGAATAAATCAGAATGTTGGATCCTTTTTTGAACAATGTTTTGCATGCAAGAAATTTGGACATAGAGCTACTGAGTGCAGAAGTCAGATGAATAGATTCAATATTGGTAAAATGTTTCAATCTTTCAATGGCTATTGTTATACATGCAATGTTTTTGGACATAAGGCTAACCAGTGCAAATCAAGAATGAATAGAAGTCATTTTGGTTAGAAAATATTGTATGATAGAATTGTAACAAACATGGACATATTTCAAGATTTTGGAGAAGCAAGAATGGAAGGCAGACTAATCTAGAACAGAGGAATAAACCTGTGAAGAAATTTGATCTTACTGAAGTTAAGAAAGAAATGGAGAATATTTAGAAAAAGAAAGAACTTGAGAACAAGGATGAATCAAATGCATATGTACCTCCATTTGGTGCAAATAATTCTTTTGAAAACTAAGCCCATGACAAGGCTTAGGGGGAGAAATAATAGAGAAATCTAACAAATCCGTGGAAATATGAAGTGTCAAGTAGTGACATGAAGATATATGGTGAAAGATGAAATTCTTAAGACTTTGAAAAAGAAATGGGTAGAAAATATGCAAATTTGAAGAATTGTAGAGCCTTTTAGGGTTTACAATGTATTAGAAAAGTGTTTACTAGCTTTTTGGGAAATTGAAGCACTAAATGCAAAATTAGGGCAGATCGGTAATGTATAAAATGAAATCCTTAGTCATTTCTAATCACTTTTGAACATTGAAAGAGAGAAGAGTGAATTGAGAAGTGATTGAAGGAAATTTGAAATTAATTGGTTCAAACCCTAGTTCTCATTGAGCACAAAAGAGGTATTTACAACTCTTTGTGCTTTGTGGGTTTGTATTAGAAGTGATTTTTCAAGCATTTCAATATATAATTGAGGGTAAAATGGCTACACCAACCATACTTGATATCATATAAACACCTAGACCAAAGTTTAGAGGTTTTCATGGAAAGTTTAGCAGTGATTTGGATGCAAAGTATGTGAGGATAGCCCTGAGCAAAATGCATGAAAAATTCATGTGGACTAATATGCCCAAATTAATTTCAAAGGATGTAATTAAGGCTATGACTAGATTATGTGATAGCGGACCCATATTGGTGTTAAAGTCATTGAAGAATGATGTGGTTATGCAAGCTAACTGGTGCCACATTTGATAGGAGAGCATTAAAAACCAAACCAATCATCAATCCTATAGTGAAATATGCATCTATCATGATTGGACAAAAAATCTACTTCCAAAATAGAGAGAAATTAGCATCTGCAACTGTAGTATATGCTTCTCATGACATGGTAGTTAATGGGAACAATTATGACTTGTGTGAGATGCTCTAGTAGCAACTTCTAGAGAAATTGAATCAAACTAAAATGAAGAAATACTATTTCAAGTTTGGAACACAGATTATATGCCTGTTATTCTACTTTCTGGTGGAGCTACCCAAAAGTAAAAAAATTATGTGGGAAAAAATCTGACTGGTGGAAAACCAAATTTTTGATTATTTACACAACAATGGAGATTATAATGCATAGGTTGATGTATTGACTACATTTTTCATAGTATTCCAAAGGAACACATATGAAAGAGAAATAATTCCTAAGAGTTTAGTGGAGAAATATGCAAATTACAACTTTTATGGGGGTATGTGCAGGATCATGATGAGCCAAAAAGTGGCGATATGATGGATATTTGTAGGGTATGTGGCTGACAACTTTTTTTTACCCAAAATTGATGAAATGAAAAGGGTTTTTAAAGGATATTCTCAACTTTCCACCAATATAAATTATGCTTTATTTTTAATTTAATAAATAATTATTATTCATTTTCTATTTGAATTACAACTAAAGTCCTGATTGATAAGATGATTGAAAAACATCTATAGCTTTCAAATGGTACCACATTTTTGGAATCCAAAACATGCATCACATTCTATGCTTCGCATACTATAGGATTAAAAAAAGAAAAATTGAATTTCTTGAATTTTTGACCAAGTTAAGGTGGTTAGACATATGACCTTTTATATTTTTTAAAAGTTCTAATAAAAAATTCATAATTAATTATTTACTTGGAAAAAAATTACAAAAAAATATGTATCACATCTGGACATGAGTCATCTACTTATGTCTAAAACTTATAAAAAAATATTATCATTTTATTGTGGTTAGGGTGGTCAGACAGACACCTACTTCTTATTTTTTCCCTGAAATTTAAGTACTACTGCATTGAAATTTTAAATTTTCACCAAATAGATTTAAAAAAAAAAAAACATAGTAGTTTAGATACTTCATTAAATTTTCTAAAAATTCTATTCTTACATATTTTTGAAATAATATAGATAACTTATTCAAATTTGTATGTCAAGTTGCCTAACTCTGATTTTTTTGAATTTTTTGCCACTTAAGGGCCTATTTTTTCCATGATGATCCTGCACATACCCATGGTATCCACTAATGAATGCATAATAGAGGTGTTTGAACCAAGAACAATAAGGATTGAGCCTCTAGGATATGATATTACTGAGAATGAGGCTGAGAGATACATTGAAATATTGTTAAAAAGTCCTAAGCACTCCCCCCTGCCTAGACATGGTACATATGAGGAGAAATCAACTAAAGTATACTTTCAGACCTCAACACCTGCTAGAACAAAAAGAGTAAACAAAAAAGTTGACCAACTCTTTGGAATGCATGGAATTTTGAATGAAGAAGTTGACAGATTAAGGGAAGTTGCAACAGAAAGGAAAGCCAAGATAGCTGGTGAGTCCTTTGAGCCACATAGATCAAGAAGATCATCTTCCACCCTTGCCTTTGCATTGCAAAAATCCATTTCCACAACTTCCATTAAAGGGAAGAAGGTGGAGCCCAGTGTCTTGACAATAGTTGATGTGTCTACACCCTCTAGACCCAACACCTAGATCACAAAGAGGAAAAATGTACCTCTAGTAGCACCTCTTGCTACCTCTGGAAGAAGAAAAAAATAGAAAGCATCAAGAGGATGAAATTTAAGTGATGTTGTGGAAGAGGAGATTGAACTTGGTTTAGAAGAAGAACAACAATTGAAAAGAAAGAGAAGAATAAGTGCTTCCACCGACAGTGAAGGTGCATCAAAAGAGGCTAGTACAAAATTCAAGAAGGCTAAAGTCAATATTGTGGATACATCTAAAGAAGAGATAGAAAAAGAAAAAGAAGCTTTTACAATACATGTGCATGAAAATTCTGACAAGAAAGAGAAGAAGAAAAAAAATAAAGGTGCATCAAAGCCTAAGAAGAAGAAGTCCAAGACTCCTCTGGTAAGAGCCCATTCACCTATAAAGCTAGAATCTTTGGTTAAAAATATGCTAGAGCATGATGGTTTATTAGAAGCCACTGCCAAATTGTATGATGAAGTTGATAAAGAAGATAAGAAAACAAATATAGATGTCATTATTCATTATATGATCATTTTGGATGCAAAGATGGACAACATGAAGAAGAGGGTAACTAATGTTGTATGGAAAGCCCTAGTGAAAAGAAGATATGAAGTTGTTGAAGCAGAAAACAAGATCAAGGTTGATGCTTTAAATGAGATTGGATCATCTTTATCTAAGGATGATAAGGCTACCTTACTTATAGAGTTCTAAAGCACAAATTAGTTCAAGGCAAAGAGTTACACTCTTATAGGCAGTTCAAGAAGTAAAGAACCACAAAAAAGTTGAAACAATGAAACTTTGGATAGAGTAAGAAAGATTAAAAAGGAAAAAGATTCAATGATAATGTTGAAGATCACCATATAGCTCATAGTCAAAAAGTTTGGTAAAGATAAAGCTATTGATGTAGAGGAAAATATTCCTCCCATATCTAATTTACTTGTTTTCCAAGAAGTAATAGAATAAGTAAATGTTAATTTTGTAGAAGAGATGCCACTTTTAGATTTTTTAGGTAATATAGTTGATGATACACATGCTCCTCCAAAGACATCTAGTCCTCTGGAAGACACTTAGAATACAACTGGAGATAATAATGGAGAATAGAAAAGGAATGATGTCAATGATAATGTTGAAGATCACCATCACAAATAGACTAAGGATACCAAAAATGGAGGTGAAGAAAATAAAAATAGAGAAGAAGAAGGTAAAGATGAAAAGAACAATGATATGAAAGATGATGAATATAAAAAGGAGGATGAAAAAAAATATAGTCAATAAGATAACACCTCCAAAAAAGAAGAGAAAAAAGAAGAAACTAAGGTTGAAATAAATGAAGAAGAACCCCAAAAGACCATAGAGCCATTAAATTCATATGGAGAATCCTCTAGAATTAATCTCAAGGGTATTCTAAAAAGACACATAAGGATTCAATCAGGCCAATCCATCAAAGTTGATTTAGCTCCCGTCACAACAAGGCTATGTATATCTAAATAAGATCTCACCTATTCAAAGGATGGAGAGCTCAAAGATACTTTTATTTCCTTCGAGAGAAAGGAAATTATAGAAACTCATCAAAAGGAAACTAAGCTAATCAATGATGCCATCAAGGCTTTACAAGATGCTACCCCCAGTAGCACTATTATGATGAACTCTAACACCTATTGAGAATTTGAAGTTTATGGTTGATTCACTCAAGGAGTACACCTCTAACATAAAGTATCACACTTCAAAAGAGGTAGAATCAAGGATTGAAAAGAGAATATTTCTTGAGCTATAGGATAGATGTGCAATTGCACAAAGAAAGGTAATGAAATGCTTGAAAGAAGTTAAGGATGTTGAATATTCAAAATACTAAGAGGGGGGTGAATCAGTATTCTATAACTTTTGAACACAACATATTCAATTTCAAACCATATTAAATGAAATAAGAAATGAAAGCATGAATCATCCATAAATCCGCAAACCACATGAACACTAGGATTTTTATGTGGAAAACCTAAAATGGGAAAAACCATGGTGAGGATTAGCTCACAATATATTATATTTGAATATGGTATATTATAAGTGATCACTACCAAGACACATTGTCCTTATAAGGCTCACAACTAGAGTTAAGTACAATACAAAAATGGTGGCTCATTTCCAAAGTATGAACTGATACAACGTGCACCTTCCTCATGTTGCATTTTAGTTCTTTTGAAGCTCTGAATATGAAGTACTACTTTGTTTAACAATCACTCAACAATTTTTCTTTGATTTTGAACTATTACCACTGAATTCACATGTTTGCATCATATAACACCACTCACACCTAATATATCATTTATTCTCATTTTCTCTCTCTTCCATATATATTTCAACTCCAAAATATCTCATATATATATCCAAATACATCTGCATACATCAATTAGGTTGGCCTAATAAGATGTAAACAAAACAACCCAAAATAGCTATTGTTGGCACCACACAAGATTCAAAATAATCCTCACACCCAAGAAAAATGTGCAAAACATAATTTAAGTTGAAATGGACACAAAATAGATCCAATTGACATCCACAATGTAAATTTAATCTTCTCAGCGCATGTCATGTATTAGGTTGGCTGGGAATAGGACCTAATCACAAAAACTTCTAATCATACACACACTTCCCAAAATATGCACCTTCTAGATTTGATATTTCTTCAATTTTTCATGTCACCAACATCAGTGAGAGTAACTTTAGAACTATAGCATCAATGCATTCTTCTTAAGAAAATACAAAATCTCCCAAGCTAGTATACTAAACAGATAGATGATAGTGATATACAAAGTTGGACTCTATCATTGATATCTTCTAGTACACTTCATAAAACTTCTCAAGATCTGGAATATAGCAATATAAACCAATCATAATGATATGGTTAAAAGTGTATAGTTGTACCTTTTCTTGTTTTGAAGTGCAGACCCAAAACAGACACACTAAACTACAACACCATTAGTAGAGAACACTTCGCCAAGTTTATGATATATCAGCTTTCTGGTATAGTTAGTACTATACAAATAACACCAAAAATGCTTCCCTACAATGTTGATATCAATGAAAACACTGGGTTAGATGAATCAACCAATATATGTACAATTCATGCTCATGTTGCAAGAATACATCAATAATGAAAGACTTTCATACTTCCAACAATCTCCCCCTTTGTCATTGATAGCAACATGCATATCAAAAGAATTTTTCATATCATGAATAAAAACTTATTTCTTCCTAACCTTAACTCCCCTTTTCAAAATTAACCTTAAATTTCCAAACTCCCCTTTAGCCTTAACTTTCCAAAAAGGTTTTCCAAACATCCAAAAATGTTTTTCTTCCCACTATTTCTCTCATTTTCTCTCTATTAGCTATCTCTCCCCCTTTGAAATCAATGGAAAAGGTCATGCAGGGGTCTGGTATGCTTCCCTTGGATATCTATATACATTATTTTTAAAACTATAATTCAATCAAAAAAGGATAAGACATATCAACCTAAAGATGAAGATCCCTTGAGATTCTTCAAGGTATCCTGCAAAGTATATTTTCCTTCTTCCCATGAACATTTTGCATGTACAAAATTCTTTTATAGTAGATCACGCTTTGTTAGAGACTTTATTCCTTCTTCCATAGTGTTGGGGCTGAGAGTTATTTATGATAGTTTGTTAGCAGTAGAAAGGGAACTAGATATAGGAATGTGCCTTATCTTTACTAGGTGTCTTAGAGCCACACACTGTTTGATTTTCTCTATTCTATGATTTTCAAATCTAAAGAAATTGTCCTATAGTTGCATGATGTAAGACCACCTTTGATTTTCCCCATCACTTGCCACATTATAAACATCTGCTTGAATGCTTATCCAAATTTCATTCCAATTCATTTCATTCTTTGTATTTTGTCTCCAATTAGACCAATTCTAACAATAGGATACTAGTTCCTATGCTTCTTCTTCACAATCTTGAACATCCTTCAATTCCTTGAAGACTCTATGATGTGCATCTACACATTTATTTTTGATATCCTCTACATTCTCTTCTGTAGTCCTTGCTTCTGACTTATTTCTAGTTTTTTCTTTAAGTTTAGAGATGTATGCTTTTAATGAATCAACATACTCCTAGGATTTTCTATGTTAGAAACTAATGTATTAATGTTTGGATCGAGAATCACCTCTTGTAATCTCTTGTTTGATAACAACACTTTTTTTTCTTACATGTTCTTCTTGAACTACCAAGGACTTCAATCATAGACCTTACCTCTAAACCTAATTTGTTGGGGTCCTTTTGGCTTCCGAAAAACACTTTTTTCATAATGATAAACGTCCACCACAATCACTTCATAATCTAACTTAGAAATCTAGACAAGTCTAGGCTCAATTGCTTCCATGTAATAATAATTAATAGAAAAAAGAAAATTGATGTCTCCATAGTATCTATCCACAACACTCTCGGATATTCTTATTCTCTTGTTCATCCTCATCTGAAACATTCCAATGATTGTTGCAAGAGCATCTTCTTGAGCATCCAATCCACCAAGATTCATCATAATATTTCTTATTTGATGTGTTACCAATTCTATATTTGACCATTCAACCTTCCTAATTACTAGTATCTCCCTCATGAAGTAGAAAAGTAAGCAAACTATCAAAGTACTGTACCTGAATGTAGCCTTTTTTTTCTTTATGATTTCTTTCAAATTCTTCATCAGATATTGTTGAAGTAACTTACAAAGATAATAATCTATATCACTCTCAAATATGTCAAGTGCAATGTGAGCAGTAGTAGTGGAGACTATGTAGCCATCATTAGGTAGGAAAATTTTATGTCCAACAAGAATTGTGGCATACTGGATAGCTACATTTCCAATTGTACTCAAGATAAGTTATTTTCCTTGAAGAGTTGCACTAGTCTTTTCAATTAATTCTTGGTCATTGAAAAAATTCTAACCTTGGAATTGGTCTAGTGGACCACAAAATAATCACATCCCTTACTACTTCCCTAGTTATTGAATGTGCACCATTAATCCAAATAGATTTGTCATGAATCCCACTTGATACGATTCTAATGTACTTCTTGTCAATTTCAAACAATGGAAACTTCTACAATACATCCAATTTCTTTTAAACTAGGGTTTTGTATTCTATTTTAATGGTATTGTAACTTTCTTTAAATTCATTTATCCACAAAGAAAGGAATCTAACAGAGGACATTTCTTCTATTTTTCCATGTATGTATGAATTGATATCCTCAGTAGGTGAAAATCTAAGGGGAGTGCTAGCAAATGTACCCATGAGTCTTTTGACAGATTTTTCCAAGAATTCCTCTTTAATTTAATTTGTGGTCTATTTGATACATTTACTAGCTTCAACCCTTCCATTTCATTAAAGATCAAAATTCTGAAAAAAGCATTGGGTAAGCAAATACCTCTTGAATTTCCTTTAGCGAAGATTAGGGTTTTGTTTTTTGCTTCTAGGAGATGCCTCAAATCTACTTCCTCTACTTCAATTTGTATTTCCTTCACATCAAATGATTTTTTTTCTCAAATATGTTTTTAACTCCATGATTTGACCTGTATCAATAAATGTGTCAATAATAAATACTTCAAAAAAAGCTTTCAAACCTTGAAAACTTGTAATCATAGTTAATCTATAGATGTTCAACAAACTTCCACATCGCAATATTTCCTTCCAAAACATCCTTCTATAGCTTCAAAAATTTATTTTCCAAGATACATCTTCATGCCAAGATTTGACACCATATATTTCAAGGGGGTTATTAGAAATTTTTGTCATTGCTCCCCCTAAGCCTTGGAATGAGCTTATTTTTCAAAAGAATCATCTGCACTGGAGGTAGGTACATATACATTTGAAGTACCTAATTCATCTCTATTCTTAGAATCATCTTTCTTTTTCCATATCTTTTCCATTTCCTTCTTAACTTCGGTAGGATCAACTTTCTCTGCAGATTCATTTCCCTTTACCAAATTAGTTTGTCTTCTATTTTTGCTTCTACAAACTCTTGAAATACTTTTGGATTTGTTGCAATTGTACCACACAACATTTTTATGACCAAACTAAATTCTATTTATTCTTGATCTACACTGGTTAGCCTTATGTCCAAATGTATTACATGAATAAAAGTAGCAATTAAAAGGTTGAAACATTCTTCGTGTGTTATATCTATTAATCATCTGACTTCTACACTCAATACTTCTATGTATAAATTTATTGCATGCAAAACATTGTCTGAAGAAGAATCCAACTTTTTGATTCTTTCTACTCCTACATTCTATTGCTTTATGTCCATATTTATTGCATGAAAAACAAATACCATTGAAAGATGGGTACCTTTTAGCATTTGGTTGTTTGATAGAAGGTCTTCCAAAATTGCTTCTTTGATTTCTAAATTGTCTCTTATTGCCTTGAATCTTCTTTCGATTGTCAACCCTGGTAGGTGTCTAATTTTCCTTTGAAATTTTTCCTTCTTCAAGTCCCAAACCACCTTTTTCCTTAGAGGGTTTCTATGTTGTAAGTAATTCATCAAGCATTGTAGTACTTATTTTGAATTTCTCCTCATGTGGTCTTTCCTTTTCTAGATCAGATATGAGATTTACCACTTCTTGCTCAAGCTTTGTACATTTATCATCCTTGCTTTGTATTTTAGCATTCAAACAATCTTTGATCCTCTTCTTTTCTTCCATTTGTACTTTCAATCTGATGATCTTTGTGTTTGCTTGCTTCAACTATATATTGAATTCTCTATGTCTTTCTCTAAACTTCTTGATTTGTTCTCTCAACTTTTTGATGCATTCATTTGCTTCTCCTATCCTTTCCTTCAAGCTTTTGTTCTCAATTTCAACTCATTCAAGATCTTCAAGAGCAACTTTCATTTCTTATTTACCAAACATGCAATAATCTCTTACATATTTAACTACAGAAATTTCCTTCGAAGGAACAAGACACTTTTTGTTTTCCATGTGTTCAAACATCCAAGATCTTCCTCCAGTTGTAAGGCTTTTCTCCAAGGAACCAAGGGATCTAATACCAATTGTTGAACATTCAAAATACTGAGAGAGGGGGTTGAATTAGTATTCTATAACTTTTGAACACATCATATTCAATTTCCAAACCATATTAACTAAAATAGGAAATGAAAGCATGAATCATCCACAAAGCTATAAAACACATGCACACCAATATTTTTACATGGAAAACCCAAAATGGGAAAATATACAATGAGTATTATCTCACAATACATTATATCTGGATATAGTATATTGCAAGGGCTCACTTCCAGAACACACTGTCCTTATAAAGGTCATAGCCAGAGTTAAGTACAATATAAAAATGGTGGCTCACTGCCAAAGTATGAATTGATACAAAGTGCACCTTCCTTGTGTTGTATTTCAATTCATTTGAAGCTTTGAATATGAAGTACTACTTTATTTAGCAGTTGCTGAACAATTCTACTTTGATTTTGAATTCTTACCACTGAATTGACATGTTTGCATCATATAACACCATTTTCACCTAATATGCCATTTATGCTCATTTTCCTCTCTCTTCCATACATATTTAAACTCCAAAATATCTCATATATATATCTAAATATATTTACACACATCAATTAGGTTGGCCTAATTAGATGTAAATGAAACAATCCAAAATAGCTATTATCTGCCCACCACACAAGATTCAAAATCATTTTCATGTCCAAGAAAAATATACAATACATAATTTAAGTTGGCATGGACCCAGAATAGGTCCAACTAACATCCGCAATGTATATTTAATCTTCTCAATGCATGCCATCTATTAGGTCAGACAAGAATAGGACCTAATCACAAAAAACTTCCAATCATACACATGCTTCCAAAAATATGCACCTTCCAGATTTGACATTTCTTCAATTTCTCATTTTATCGACACCAATGAGACTAACTTTAGAACTGTATCATCAAATCATTCTTCCTAAGAAAATGCAAAATCTCCCATATTGGTATACTGAACAGATAGATGACAATAATATTCAGAGTTGAACTTTGTCGTTGATATCTTCCAATACACTTCACAAAAATTCTTGATATTTGGAATATAGTTGTATAAACAAATCATAACGATATGGTTAAAAGAAAAGAGTTGTTCCTCTTCTTATAGTGAAGTTTGAACCCAAAAATTGATAGACTAAACCATAAAACCATCAATCAGAGAACACTTAGCTAAGTTTCTGATAGATCAGATTTCTAGTATAATTAGTATTGTACAAATAACACCAAAAATGTTTCCCTACAATGTTGACATCATTGACAACACTCAGATGGAAAAATTAACTGATGTATGCACACTTCATGCTCATGTTTCTAGGTTGTATCAACAATGAAAAACATCCAAACTTCCAACAAAGGAATGTGAAGATGAAGCTCAGATATTGTTCTTATATTGCATGAGGTGGAAAAATACCATTCAAGACATTAAAGAATTAATGGAATCAATAGAGTCACAATTGGCTAATGCCTCTGGAGCTTATGAAATTACAAAAGATATAGACTATGCCTCTTGTACTACAATTTTTAGACTTGCAAAACAAGTTTTTCACTTTGCAAAGATAGAAAGAGGATGTTATAAGTTGGTTTGGTCAACTTGGAGACTTGGTGAAGACCAAGCACACTCTAGTGTCAAGTGCCCTTGTGGATGTAGAAAATCTTGACAAGATAAATCCTAATCCGACTGCTTTGGAAGAGGGGGAAGAGAGTTTGGTGGTGTTGGAATCAACGTATAAGGTGCTTTCTACAACTAAAAATAGTTGGTATGAAGGGAAATTTTGTTGGGAAGCCATTCTCAAGAAGCCTCAAGGTGATTCCTCCTCTAGGTGAATACATTTCACCTTGTATATTATTATTCCATTTTAGTTGCTTTCAATTTTTCCTTCTTGTACATATGATCAAATATAGTTCTTGGGATAACTCCCTGAGGGGGAGCTAGTCATTTCATTTCAGTTATCTTTCTTTACATATGTCTAGATGGCACACCCTCTATCCTTGATGTCAAAGGGGGATAATTTTTGGAATGTTTGGAGAATTTTTGGTGCTAGAGTTGTTAAGATACCAAGTTTTAGGGAGAAGCATTGAGAAGCTGGAGAAGTTTTGGTGCTAGAATTGTTAAGGAAGTTTTGATGTCTATTTGAAAGGGGGAGTTCATACAAGTCTTTGATGATGAATGTTTTCAATTTTTGGAGATTAATTTTTGGCACATGTTTCCATCAATGAAAAAGGGGGAGATTGTTGGAAGAATGAAGAAGAAACCATTTTATGTGTTGTCATTGATGCCAACATTTTTTGTTGACAGTTTTGTCTAATCCAGTAAATAGTTTTGGTGACTCCTTGATCTGGTAATTTGGTCTAGATTTTCTTGTGTTATAATATCAACTTATGTGGTTACAATATTTTGTTTAGGAATACTAAATACATCTATGATCAAGATTTCAACAATTTTGGTTGAACAGGCTGAAAGTTACAAGTAGCAAAAGATCGACATATAGTTTTATGGCTTGTATAGTGTAAGATGATATGTATTATCTGGTCCACATTGCTTTGGTGTTTAGATTCAGAATCTACAATTTTGGGAGTTGGTTTACAGGTATCAACATTACATATATTCTATATGGTGCATGTTTACATGATCATATGGATGATCAGTGTTTGTTAGATTGGTTTATGTTGTCACTAGGTCTAATTCTTGGCCAACCTAATACTTGAAATTGTGCTATGAAGATTAATATGTATTGTGGATGTTAAAGGGATCTATTTTAGATCCATAGGGTATGTGCAAGATCATGATGGGCCAAAAAGTGGCAATATGATGGGTATTTGTAGGGTATGTGGCTGACAACTTTTTTTTTACCCAAAATTGATGAAATGAAAAAAGTTTTTAAAGGAGATCCCCAGCTTTCCACCAATATAAATTATGCTTTACTTTGAATTTAAAAAATAATTATTATTCATTTTCTATTGGAATTACGACTAAAGTCTTTATTGATAGGTTGATTGAAAAAACTCTATATCTTTCAAACGGTATCACATTTTTTGAATCCAAAAGATGCGTCACATTCTATGATTCACACACAATAGGATTAAAAAAAGAAAATTTGAATTTCATGAAGTTTTGACCAAGTTAAGGTGGTTAGACATACAAGTTCTTATATTTTTTTAAAGTTGTAATAAAAAATTCATAATTAATTATTTACTTGGAAAAAAATATAAAAAAATATGCATCACATCCGAACATGAGTCCTCTACTTATGTCTAAAATATTATAAAAAAATATTATCAATTTATTGTGCTTAGGGTGGTTAGACAAACACCTACTTCTTATTTTTTCCCTGAAATTTAAGTACTACTACATTGAAATTTCAAATTTTTACCAAATAGATTGTTTTTTTAAAAATAAACCTAGTATTTTAGAAACTACATTCAATTTTCTATAGATTCTATTCTTACATATTTTTGAAATAATGTAGATAACTTATTCAAATTTTTACGTCAATTTTCCTAACTCTGATTTTTCTAAATTTTTTGCCACTTAAGGGCATATTTTTTCCATGATGATCCTACACATACCATTTACTGACTTGAATTATCCATTGGTTTAGTTATGGGAACTAGATTTGATATCTATTTTGTGTAGTCTATAGACTGAATGAAACCAATATCCAAAAGTTTCTTCAACTCTGCTTTCACTAAGAGCGCAATATTTGGATGCATTTTTCTCAATTTCTGTTTGATGGGTTTAACATTTGGAACCAATGGAAAATGACA
Organism: Sequoia sempervirens; assembly: GCA_007258455.2. Taxonomy (NCBI): domain Eukaryota; kingdom Viridiplantae; phylum Streptophyta; class Pinopsida; order Cupressales; family Cupressaceae; genus Sequoia; species Sequoia sempervirens. The sequence goes on along the minus strand of VDFB02015702.1, from coordinate 107,809 downwards.
TGTAGAACTACCTCAGGATCTAATCTAGGAATATCGACATATGACCATGTAGAATTAATTTTTCTCTCTAAGAAGAAAGTGGTAAAGTCTAGTTTTTCCTTGATTGTCAAAGATGCTGCAAGGTGAATGATTCTAGGATTATCTTCTATACCAAGATTGACCTCTTTTGATTTTTCCAAAAGAAATGGTGGCCTCTCTTAATTTATGGGGATATTATCAAAACCTCCATCCTTAGGTGCCTCTGAGAGGTTTTCAATCTCAGATACATCCTTTATTTTTACTTTTTCTTTGTCTAAAGGCACCTTTCGATTTTCACCTAGAGACCTATTCTTTTTATTTTTCTTACTTTTATGACTAGAGAGTGGGACAGTGGTGCAAGGGCACCTGGATTTCATAATGTAAAAGGGTCAAATGAAATTTTTGATGATTTTGAGTCATTCTTGATGGTATAAGGTCAATTTAAACCATGTATAATGTTTTTAGTCATATGGGGTCAGTTTTAGATAAATTTATCAAGATTTTGTAAATGTTGCAAAAGTTGCAATGTAACTTTGCATTTTTGGCTTGTATTGGAAGATGAATGGTCAAGTTGTTTGAAAAGTAGTTTGAACAGTTGGTTTTGGTTGGAAAAAAATTAAATATTCCTTGGGATGTTTGAGGCATCCTTCTGGAGTTGTAATTGGTGATCAAACAATAAGAAATCTTTGTGTTGCTACGTTTGTCTTGCTTTATTGTTGCTACAGAAAATTTGTATGGCCTGTAAAGCCTAGGAATGATGTAAAAATGATTTGAATTGATAGAGTGTTGATTCTTCTAACATTTATAGTTTATTTTATTCACTTTCATCAAGTTTGAAGAGAGTTAGAGGGTTTTTACTGAAAAACAGTCAAGAAAACCCTAGTTAAGAGGGTTTGAGTGACAAAATGGAATATTGAACCATTCCACCAATGGAAAATTTTGAAAATCATTGGAATGGAATTAGTTAGGTTGTTCTTCATGTTGGGAGGGTTTGTAGATGCAGGGAATGGAGGTAGGAAATAGTTTGATCAAGCCCTAGCCTAATATCTCTATGTATTAGGCTTAGGAGTAGAGGTTAGACATAGGGTTTTGATGATAGATGAATTTGTAAATGTTCCAGTTGATAAAAATTGGAGTTTTAGACCCCATGTGACTTGAGGAGAGCCTTGGAATGAATTTTTATAGATTTGGGAAAATATTTCACATAGTTGATTTGGAAAACATAGCTAATTTGGCCTAGTTGTTGTGTAGCAGTCAATTTTAGAGGGTGTTACAAAAAAAACCTATTCACAAATTTGATATGTTACAAAAGAGCATAAAGGGTGTCTGCAATGGTAATTCAATTGTGGGTTTGAAGTCTTCTTTGAAAGATATGGCCAAGAATCACTATTTGGAGTGTTACAAGGAAGTTTGAAGGATTTGTGAGAAAAGGACCAAGTTAGGGTTTCTAAATTGAAAGGTTTGTTCAATTATGATTGAAAAGAAAACATCCACCCTTCCCTGCATCAAATTGGTATCAAAGCATATGTTTTGATCAATAAAGAGAAAAGATTGAAGTTTGAAGGAAAACAAAGATGCCTCTGAAAAAGAACCCAATGACTAGAGAAGTGAGAGAATTGAAAGAGAAGCATGCCAAGGAGTTGAGATAGATGAAGGAGTCTCAAGATGTTTTCCTAGCCACACTTATAACACTAGAGTCAAATCAAAAGAGAGGTGTGGTCACTGGAGACTAGAGTGATGAAGAGGAAGAGGAAGAGGGTGAGAATGAAAATGCTTGAGGAGTCGAAGGTGATGATGAGTTGGACCCTAATGAGTTTAGAATGGCTATGTTGTTAAAGGACATCAAGGGAGATACTCTTGAGGTGTTAGATTGGGTTGATGCACTTGAAAAATATTTTGAATACAAGGAGGTAGCAGATGAGCAAAAGGTGAAATTTTCTAAAACAAAGTTGAAAGGCCCTTCCATAACTTGGTGGAATTATGTGCAAGAGAGAGTGAAGAAGGGAAAAGAAAACATAAATTCATGGGATAGGATGGTGTCTAAAGTCGAGGGTCAATTTATGCTTGGTGACTATGCAATTTAGACATTGAGAAAGGTTCAAAATCTCAAACAAAAGATGGATGTTATGGATTACACAGAGGAGTTTCATAAGTTAAGTCTTAGAGCAGGTCATGTTGAGGGTGAGGTTGAAAAGGTAGCAAGGTACCTAAATGGATTGAGGTTCCAAATACAAGATGAAATGAGTCTTACCACCCCTAGAACAGTGGAAGAATGTTTTCAATTGGTTGTTAAGGTAGAAGAAAAGAGAATGTTTTCAATTGGTTGTTAAGGTAGAAGAAAAGATAAAAAGAAGGCAAGAGAAGAAAGGTAGAGGCAGAGGAAAGAACTTCAGGGGTAGAGGAACCTTTGGAAACAAAGGACAATATCGAAAAGAATAAGGTAAGACAAGTGGTAATCAAGATCAAAGCTCAGAATCAAGAGGTGGTTTCAGAGGTAGGAGATAAAATAGAAGAGGTAGATTTGGAGGACAAGGTAGAGAATCAAGTACATTCTCAGGAAGATGCTATCAATGTAACTAGTTTGGCCATCAAGCATGAAAGTTACTAGATAAACAACCTTGTACTTCACATGGTGGTGAAAGGACATAATTGCTGCAATAAGAAGATTGTGAGAGTGTCAACTCTCCATCTCAGCATGTTGCACTAGAAATTGGAGAATCCCTGATGATGAGAAGAACATTGCTCAAAGTCCTTGTGGTGAAGGAGCCTCCACAAAGAAAATATTTGTTTAGAACCACTTGCAAATCTCAAGGTAAGGTTTGTAAAGTAGTTGTTGATTTTGGTTCCAAAGATTAGTTGGTTTTCTTAGAGATGGTTGAAAAGATAAAGATGAAAATAATCCCTCACCCTACTCCTTACAAAGTTTGTTGGTTGAATAAGGGTCAAGAAGTCCTAGTTAATGAGCAAACATGGGTTGAATTTAATATTGGAGGGTATAAGGACAAGATATTGTGTGACATCATCCCAATGGATGTTTGTCATTTTCTATTAGGAAGACCCTGGTAGTATGACAAAAATGCTAAACATGATTGGTAGAAAAATACCTATGTAATTGAAAAGGATGGGATTTCATTTACACTTACTCCTTTGCAAGATGAAAATGTATACACACAAGTTGGGTCAAGTGTCATGTTGGTTGGGGAAAAAGAATTCTTGAAAACCATGAAAGAAGAAGGTGGACTAGGTTATGCAATTATAATCAGACCTAAATCTGTTATGACAACAACCAAGGTTGAAAATGTACCTAAGGAAGTACAAGCCTTGTTGAAAAAGTACCAAGAAATTGTTGTAGATGAGCTCCCTAGTTCTTTGCCACCAATAAGGGATGTGAGCCACCATATAGAATTCATACCAGGGGAAAACCTACCCAACAAAGTTGCATATAAAACGACTCCTCAACAGAATGAAGAGATTAGGAAATAAATTCAAGAGCTACTTGACAAAGGCCTAATAAGGGAGATCCTTAGCCCATGTGTTGTTCCTACTGTATTAGCACCAAAGAAAGGTGGATATTGGAGAATGTGCATCGATTCAAGGGAAATTAACAAGATCACCATAAGGTATAGGTTTCCCATACCAAGAATGGAGGATTTGATGGACTGTTTAGGAGGGGCTTGTTATTTTTCAAAAAATGACCTCAAAAGTGGCTACCACCAGATTAGAATTAGAGAGGGGGATGAGTGGAAAACTACCTTCAAAACTAATGAGGGGTTGTATGAATGGATGGTAATGCCATTTAGACTTTCAAATGCATCAAGCACTTTTATGAGACTAATAAATCAAGTTTTGAAACCCTTCATAGGTAAGTTTTTGGTTGTCTACTTGGATAATATTCTTGTGTTTAGTAAGACTAAAGAGGAACACTTGTAGCATTTGTACATGGTGTTGAAGAGGCTAAATGAAGAAAATTTGATGATCAATTTGAAGAAGTGTGAATTCATTGATGAACCTAGTTTTTTGTCCAATTTTGGGTAGAATCTATAGTTTATTTGTTGGTAGATGTCATGGAATTTAATGTTAGATGTTGGTATTTTCATAATATTTGCCTCAAACTATTGACAGTGGACTTAATCCTATCTTTGCAAGATTTAATGACATTTGGCATAATATGTGGATTTTCTATATTGATTTTGCATCTGGTTAATGAATGTTCCTTAGAGTGGTTATAGATGTGTAGTTATTATGCGTACTAACCTTGCCATGCAGATTTAATATGCCAAGTTGAGGAAGACACCGCCAGCTAGGCATGCACAATAATGTCCAGCTAAGGAATCACTCCAAGTCAAAGGCAGCCGATGGAAGAATATTCTTCATGCAACTAAACATAACCACCTTGTATTGGAATTTAATGATCGAGCATGCATGGGTGTTACTGTTGTGTTGGATATGCATTTGGACCTACATGTCTGACCAGATTCTATGCTTGCATAACCTCCATTGCTCCACTTTCCCTATTTTCCCTAAATGGCATCCTCCCAATCATGGAGTTGACTACCACGTTTAGTTGATTAGTATAAATAATGATTTGATTATCCTTCTTTAGAGGTTACACAATTTAATATTATACTCTCATTCTCCAATTTCTAGTAATATAGATACATTATTGATTTGTATGCATGATTCACAGTGAATAAAATAAAGTTCTAAGTTTGAGCATCTAAGTTTCTTTAGTTTTAGAGGATACTTATCCAAGGGGTCCCACTTGGTGAGTAATCCATCTTCTTAGTTTCATTAGTTTAGTATTATTTGTTGTTTAGTACTTAGAAATTTGGCATCAACTATTCCTACAGCCACTAAAATTTCATTTTGTGACTGTTCTTGCAGCCAAAGTAGGTAGAGTAGTGTCCCTCATATTTTCATTTCTATTATGCATTTCACTTAGCATGGTCATTTTGATGTTCAACACTTGTGCAATTTACTTTTAGCCTTAGTTATAAAATACAATGGCTACTTTGTTCCTAGTGCACATAATGTGCTGACCCATTTCAAGTTCACGTCCCTAGACAAGTTAAATGCAATGATGGTTGAAATGGCTATTCAGGGATGTCCAATCTCTGAATCATGTCTGTAAAGGATTAGTTATTGAGATCATTGTAGGAGGCCAACATTCGCTATTCACTAATCTCTTGGTAATAGTGTTTCTGGAAGTTGTTCTTAGCATTCCTCAGAAGTAGTGACCCCCCTTATTCTTTACCAATTCTTTGTGTGGGACTGATCGCATGCATAGAGTGCTTATGGGAGATTCCAACAAAGAAGAAGAAGATCACACCCCTTTTTGATGCATATCCTGATCTGACTAGTTCTAAAGTCTCCTCTAAAGATCAAAATTAGTTTGAGCATCCCTTTGTTTTGGAAAAACATCAAGCAGTCATGGCTAATGCAAATAAGAAAAAACCTAACCAACCAACTTTTCCTTTCCCCATTTCCCATTAGAATGAAGTTGAAAACATCAAGAACATTCATGCCTCAGCACTCCCAAAGTTTTATGGAATTTTCAAAAAAGATCTAGACACCTTTCTATTTGAGTTTGACATACTTTGCAGGAGTTATGATTATACTACTAATTCCCATAGGCTTAATCTATTTCCTACCACTTCTAAATAGGTTGCATTAAGATGGTTTATGAGCCTAGGCAGAGATACTGTGGAAACTTGGGAAGAAATGAAGACAACATTCCTTGAGAAATACAAGGAATATTGCAGAGGAAGTGACATGAGAGGAGGTGACATTTTTAAGATGTAACAAAAGGAAGATGAGATCCTGGAAGATTACATTGCAAGGTTTATGTTTTTCCTACAAAAATCTCCACACCATACACTTAATGAAGACTCATAGAAGTTGTTTTTCTTAAGAGGAATCAATGATAGCTGCACTGATGCCTTGGACCTCATGGGAGGAGGAGATATTTCCCAAGTCCCTTGGGAAGATATCAAGAAAATATGCCAGAACTACTCTAGGGCAGCTTCAAAGAAAGGGAGAGCTTACCAATCTTCCATGGGTAAGTCAAATTCCAATGGAGTCTCAATAATGCATATTACTCATTTGTTGGAAGACTTCAAGAAAGACATTATCAATAACCTAGCTACTCAGCTAGATACACTTCAGGCCAAGAAGAAGCAAGAGGAGGAAAATGTAATGTTGACAGAGTATTGCCCCCACTAAAGACAAAAGAAGGAGTGTAGATGCAAGATGGTAGCTAAACTTGAAAGCAAGCAAGTTCCACCTGAGTTCAAGCCAATCCAAATTGAAGAAGACCAAGTCTCTTATGTTGCACAAAGGAAGCCTTGGGCTCCAAGACAAGGTATGCCACCAGATCTACTATCCTATGTTGGACCATATTTTAATTCCTATTCCTCTGGTAACCAATGGCAGCTCCCATATCCACCCAATTATGGAGGATATCCACCACATCCTTGGAGTAACCCTCCAAATGCTTGGCCCAGTCATCAGAATTCCCCACCCCAATGGAAAGAACCTCAAGGGAATTGGCAGCAATTTCAAGGACATTGGCATCCACCTCTAGGGGAATTGAGAGCAATTTCAGGGACATTGGCAGCCACCTCCAGGAAATTGGCAGCAAACAAATCAATGGAGAGGAGGGAAACAATGGCCTACTCAGGCAACTAGTTACATACAACCACCTTCTTAGCCCCAACAGCCCGCTATAATTTCTCCACCTGCTAAACCTAGCTCAAATGCACCTAAACCCACTCAATTACTAGCTCATCCCACACCCAATCCAAATAACAAACTATAGTAGCAACCTATCTACTCTGCTGAGTCAAATCAATTTCATGTATATTTTGTGAGTGTAAGTGATATCCACTTACATTTAGGTACTACTCTATGGGCCCCTTCCAATCCCATTATCACCGAGTTCCCTATGGAAGAGGAAGAGGAACCTCTGAATGATCCCATTCAACCTAGTGTACCTAAAATTTTTGAACCAGTCCAAGTCAAGCAGATTGAACAAGAGCCACCATTTCCTCAGAGATTGGAAGTTTTCAAGAAGAAGGAAGAAAAGGGGGATACAAAATTTGATATCTTGGACCACTTGAAGCATATATGTGTCCAGATACCTCTATTTTAGGCCATAAAGGATGTTCTAATCTATGACAACACAATCAAGGAAGCTTGTCTCAAGAATCCAGGTAGGAAAAGAAAGACCCAACTACAATTCATGTGGTGGGCTAGCTAGTTGATATCATGCTAGGAAAAGTGACTATTCCCAAGTATAATGACCCAGGTAGTCCTGTGGTAGCAGTTGTCATAAATGAGATCCAAGTGAAGAATGCTCTGATTGATTTAGGAGCAACAATAAATGTAATGACCAAAGACATCCTACAACAAGTAAATATCACAAGTATGAGGTCCAATCCTACTATCCTGCAACTTGTTGATATCTCTACTATTAAGCCTGATGGTGTAGTGGAGGATCTTGTGGTAGTTTTAGACTCCTGGGAGTACCTACCAGACTTTATGATTCTTTCTCCTAAGGCCACATTGGGCAAGTATCCCATTATTCTTGGAAGCCCATGGTTAGAAACTGCATATGCATACATTGGATGTCAGTCAGGTGACATGACCATTTCAGATGGGAGGAACACTAAAAATTTTGTTCTTTATCTTCCTGCTCAACCATCTCATGATGAAGATAATCCTGTATGGCCACATGTTGGTGAAGAGGCTAAGGAAGTTAAATATATGGCACAACTTATGATGCTAGGTAGAAGCTCTTTCATGCAGCTCCAAGATGAGGATGAAGTATTGGATAACATCATTCAGAACCATTATGAACTGGAGGAAGCATCATCTTCTCATTCTGCTACTCTAGTTAAGACACTTTTGCCTGCTGTTCCTACAGCCACTATTCCTGCAAACATTCTTCTTGTAGACACTCTTCCTACAACCATTGTTCCTATAGACAGACTTCCTACAACAATAGGTATGTCTTATACATTGCTTCCATATTAACTAAAGGTACCAAGTGTTAATGAAGCAACCATGATAGAGTTAACTACACAAGTCTAGGTGTTAAAAGGAAAATATTTGAATGTTAATAGTAAATTAAATGAAGAACAACAATTGTTATTGGAAAACCTATTAAGGACCCATTAGCATGCATTTGCATGGGATTATCAGATATGAAGGGATTAGAACCTAAAATTTGTACACATAGGATTTACATTAGAGATGATTGCACCCCAGTAAGACAACCACAAAGAAGAATTAACCCTACACTAAGAGAGATTGTGAAAGGAGAACTGTAGAAATTACTAGATCCAGGATTTATCTACCCCATTTCAGATAGTCAGTGGGTGTCTCCATTGGTGATTCTTCCCAAAAAAGGAGGGAAATGGTGAGTTTGTGTTGTTTATCAAGAACTTAATGCTACCACCAAGAAGGATCACTTTCCTTTACCCTTCATTGATCAAGTTTTGGACACCCTTACAGGAAAGCAATACTTCTCTTTTTTAGATGGGTTCAATGGCTACAACCAGATCCAAATTGCACCAAAAGACTAGGAGAAGACTACATTTACCTATCCATGGGGGACCTATTCCTATTTTGTGCTTCCATTTGGCTTATGCAATGCACCTGCAACTTTTCAGAGGGCAGTCATTAGCATCTTCTTAGATATTTCTCATTATTGCATGGAGATTTATATGGATGACTTCACCACTTATGGTGCTGATTTTAATCAAGCATTGGAAAATATTACAAAGGTCCTATAGAGATGTGAAGACCAAAACATTTCCATAAGTAGTGGAAAGTTCTTCATGATGATGCAAGAGGTTGTGGTTCTTGCACACTACATCTCCCACAAAGGAATTCAAATAGATCCTACAAAGATTGAGGTAATCATAAATTTTTCCACACCTACAAAACAAAAGGATGTTAGGAGTTTCTTGGGTCATGCAGGATATTATAGGCATTTCATCAAATATTTTAGCAAGGTAGCAGCACCATTGTACATTCTTCTCACTAAAGATGCTTAATTTCAATGGACTAAAGCTTGTGACAAGGTATTTTCAGACTTGAAGGCATCCTTGACTCATGCTCTTGTACTCAAAGGGCCTAATTGGGAGCTTCCTTTCCACATCCACACTAATGTGTCAGATTATGCCATAGGAGTGATCTTAGGATAGAAAGGAGCTGTTGAAAATGCTATTTACTTTGTTAGTAAAAATTTACAAGGAGCTGAATTCAATTATACAGTGACAGAAAAATAAATGTTGGAAGTCATCTATGCACTGAAAAAATTTAGACATTACATAACATGCTACCAAATCTTTGTACACACTAATCATGCAGCCATTAGATATCTCATGAATAAACCTTTGATAACAGGTAGATTGGAAAGATGGTTATTGTTGATGAAAAAGTTTCATATAACCATTGTGGATAAGCCAGGGAAGGCCAATGTTGTTGCAGATTTTCTTTCAAGGCTAACTACATCAGAAGACAATCAGCCCATAGATGACTCTTTTCCTGATGAGCATCTATTCTCCCTCAGTGTACAAACACCCTGGTATGTTGACATAGCCAATTACTTGGTCACAGGTAGATTTCCTTCTCACTTCTCTCCAAAAGAGAAAAGGGCACTCATTGAAAAATATTTTCCTTTCTCTTGGATTGTTGGATGTTTGCTTTATATTGGACCTGACCATGTAATGAGGTGTGTGAGAGAAGATGAGACATATGAAATTTTTCATGCATGCCACAATGAACCATGTGGAGGACACTTTGTAGCCAAGAGGACAAAAATGAAGGTTTTGAACACAGGGTATTACTGGCCAACACTCCATAAGGATGTAGGAAGGTATACTAGAAAATGTGATAGATGTCAAAGAATGGGAAGACCAATCAGGTTTGATGAGATGCCACTGTGCCCTTAGGTAGTAATCACTCCCTTTGACAAGTGGGGATTGGATTTTGTGGGACCAATTGACCCTCCATTGAATGGTAAGTCTTATATATTGGTATGCACTGATTATGTGACAACATGGGTAGAAGTTAAGGCTATGAAACATGCAAGGGATAACAAGGTTGCATAATTTCTTTACGAGGAAATTTTTACAAGACATGGAGTCCCAAAAGAAATAGTGACTAATCAAGTAGCTCAATTCACATCAACTCTTGTTGTAGCACTGATTAATGAGTACAACATAAGGCACAGGAAGTGTACTCCTTATCATTCATAGGCTAATGGCCAAGTTGAGGTGACCAACAAAGAGATTGAATCCATTCTAACTAGAACAATAGTTGTTCATAGAAAGGATTGGGTAACCAGATTACTAGAAGTTGTTTGGGCCTATAGGAAAACTTGGAAAATAACTATAGGCTTCACCCCATTTGAGTTGTTGTATGGAAAAAAAACTATGATGCCAATTGAATTTGAATATAAAACTCTGTGGACTGTAGTGGATTTGGGGATGGACATTTTTGAGACACAAAGAGAAAGAATTATGTAGTTGAATGCTTTGGATGAGATAAGAAGAGAAGCCTTGCAACATACAGAAGTGGTGTAGAATCAGAGAATTAGGTGGCATGAAAAATTTATCAAGGACAAGAAATTCCAACCAAGAGATTGGGCCCTATTCTATGACTCAAGATACTAGGAAAATGTAGGAAAATTACAGACAAAGTGGCTAGAACCATATGAATTTGTTGAGGTATTTCCTAATGGAGTTGTTTAGCTTTCTACCATTTCCCTTGTCATGTTTAAATTACTTGTCAATGGTCATCGCCTCAGATTATACCACAAGCCAACATCTAAAGAAAAGTTCCTACAACAATTCACCCAGCATTCAACACTTGAGCTTCCTACAGCCGAAGGAAGTGGACCTAGCGTCCCTCCTTCAGGCTAATTAAGGTACGTAATCTCTCATAATAAAGACTTTCACTTATGTGGAATTCCATTTATTCATCCATCCGCCCATCCACCCATCCACCGCCACCTTTCTCTCTCTTCCATCACTTCATTCCACCTCACTCCACTTCATTTTCATTAATTTCTCAATTTATTCCTACAAGGCGAGTGTTGCTTTCTCTATGATCTTTGCAAAAAATATTCCACATATTTAGGTATGTACGCATTAATTACTATTTTCAATCATCTTTTAAGTGCATTCATTTAATCATTGTACATTAGTATAGAAGTTCACATAGATGTCATCATTCCCTATCAAATCACCACTCCCATTTTGCATGTGTGGACAAATGTACAAATTTAGGTTGGGGGGAGGGGAAAGAAAAAGATGCAAATATTTTGTGAATTTATTGCCCATGTGTCAATTCATACTAGGCCACGTCAGAAAATTTGAAATGAGCTGATTTGAAATCTGAATGAGAGGACGACTTGCATGTGTGAAGTGACAATAACTGTAGCCACCATTTCTTCCCATCATAATTCCCCTTTTTATTGATCCTTTTCTTTCCATTATTTCCCTATCGTAATCTTGAGTTGCAAGAAAAAAAGAAACAAAGAAAATAAAATTTAGTTGATATTGGTGCTGAAAATTTAGTAGGTATTGCAGGAAAGTGAGCTTGATTTTCATATGAGAATTGCAGGAAATAAGTTGCAGAGCATTTTTTTGATTGCAAACAATGGGAGGTGGGTTAATTTGAAATGAACCCATGGTGCATGACATTTTGTTGTAGGATGCACAATACCTGGCTAAATTTAGAAACTGTAGATGGGAAAATTACTTCTTGAAACTAGATGGCTTTGATGAAAGCATTGCCCTTGAATTTTCCCAAACATTTTCAAAAGGGAAAGCCATAATAAAGGGGTTGGAAGTTGTGGCAACAGAGGAAAAAATTGCAGAGGTCACAGGGTTACCAGCTGATGGAAAAAATTAGCCTACCTCCACATATGCCAGATCAGCCAGGGCCGAGTTTACAAAGCCAAACAACCCCCCATTGAGGATAGATAAATAGGGTACAAAGAGAATGTCTTTGCCCAAGCCATGGAAGTAGATAGTTGTGTATGTTATCAAATACATCACCTGTGAGGGTCGCTAGTCAAATTTGCATTCCATACACTTCAAGCTTTTGAATCACATGAGGCATAGAAGGAGGATGAATGTGCCCAATGTGTTGTACAATCTTCTCTCAATCATGGCTACTGAGACCCAAAAAGGTATGGATAATTATGTTTCCCACCATTGCCTGATTAAATTGCTAGTTGAAAAGTCTCTACATGATGTATTTGCAATAACCTGGGAAGAATTTATAAATGTTGATCAAATTAGACCTAAGCACTTGCAACCTAGGGATTTATCTCAATCCTGTAGGTCTAATAGGAGAATAAGCACGACTAAATCCATTCCTAGTGCTTCAACCTTTAGTGTTGGATCTAGTGTGAATCCTCCTATAGTAGAAAAAACCATAGAAATTAGTTCTTCTGAAATAGAGCACTCAGAAAAAGAAAGTTCTTCCTATGATTCTGATGATGACATTCCACTTGAGACCCTGATCAAAACTAGGGCAAGGAAGAGAGAAGTAGAAATGAGAAAAGGAAAGGCCAAAACATAGTCTGTAGAAAGAAAGGTGCCAAGTTCTAAAAAGAGAAAGGCTGACATTGTTCATCCTATAGCCAAAGGAAAGTGTGAGAAACCTCCCAGCAAATCAAGACCAACTAAGCCTGTGATTGGTACGCCTCCACAGGAAAGCCATAAACCTATTGAGACCTCACATGGGGACCCTAAAGCTCCAATGGAGCAGGAGAGTGTTGACAAAGAAGAAGACATATTTAGGAGAGCAACAAATATAATACTGGCCGATCTTGCTAACATTGAAAAATAGTTTGAGGAAATTCAAGACTTCCTACAACATAAGCAAGAAGTTTTGCAGCAAGATGTCTTGTAGCAACAACTAGAACTAGAGCAGGAGTTCCTATAGCCATGACAAGAACAAGAACAAGAGTGCCTGTGGCAAGAGGTGAAAGAAGAAACAACACCCCTATAGCCAGAGATAACTGGACAGCCTAATTCCATGCAAATAGTGCCATATGAGGAGCCACCATCAATAGAAAGATTATTAGGCATTCATAATTCTCCTGGTTTTATAGTACATGTAGCAATTTTTAATTTATGGAGAGAAATACAAAGAAGAGAGGAAGAATGGAGAAAGAAAAATAGAAATTGGAGGAAATTCAAAAGAAGGATGAAGAGATTGAGGATAAAAATACATAAATTTCCACCCTGAAGCAGAGGGTGGATGATATGGTAGATTTGGCACCATGAATTTTGGAATGTAGGACCCCTCCATGGATCTATGCTCTACTCCTGAAAGAGAAGTATCTCTCTTTTAATTTTTCGAGGATTGCCTCAGGTTTGAATCCTTCTATTGACACCCCTATGGAATTTTTCAATGCTTATAGAATTGCCTCTCCTGAAATGAAGAATTTTCTATGTGAATTTTATTTGCATAATTATGTTGTCACAAAAGACCATGATTGGAATATGTTGCTGTATATTGGGGATGTTCAATTGAGAGCATTTATGTCTTGGGTACAAAATGAAATTAGTTGGGGACAACAACATGGAGCTTATAAACAATTGGAGTATGATATCCCTCCACTTGTTAGAGCTGAATCAAGTAACCCGAGGGATATTTACAGAGAATGGCACAAAATGCTTCTTAGACCTAGTTATGGCAACAATATTATGCCTTGTATTTAGGCTATTTACAATGAGTATGAAGTAAAGACAACAACAAAGGAGGAAACCATGAGAATATATCTATCACAAAGATGGAATAGTTTGTCTGATAAGCTAAAGCAGGTTGAGCCTCATTCTATCCACAATTATGTTGCAACACTAAAGAGGATTGATAGGTATATTCAAATTGGGAGAACTCAGGGGCAGTTTTGGCTTCCCCTAACTTTCCATCCACCCATGCTCATGTCGCCTGTACCAAACTTTAGATTCGACCAACTTGAAATTGCTACAGAAAGGCAGAGACTGAATAGATTTGATAGATTGGGAGGATTCTATTGGGATCCTGATTCATGCATTACTGCCACTGATGTTGGACAACTATTAGTTGCAAACTTTAGAGCTTTGACCAAGCAGAAGAACAACCCTTTCCCAGTTGGAGGACCAACAAAATGTTAGGTTGTGGGGAGTGATGAGCCTAGTTTTTGGTCCAATTTTGGGTAGAATCTATAGTTTATTTGCTGGTAGATGTCATGGACTTTAATGTTAGATGTTGGTATTTTCATAATATTTCCCTCAAACTATTGACAGTGGACTTAATCCTATCTCTACAAGCTTTAATGACATTTGGCATAATATATGGATTATCTATATTGATTTTGCATGTGGTTAATGAATGTTCCTTAGAGTGGTTATAAATGTGTAGTTATTAGTGTACTAACTTTGCCATCCCATTTAATGTGCCAAGTTGAGGAAGACACTGCCAGCTGGGCATGCACCAAAACATCCAGCTAAGGAATCACTCCAACTCAAAGTCAGCCAACGATAGAAGATTCTTCATGCAACTGAACATAACAACCTTGTAGTGGAATTTAATGATCGAGCATGCATGGGCATTACTATTGTGCTAGATCTGTGTTTGGACCTGCATGTCTGACCAGATTCTATGCATGTGTAACCGCCATCGCTCCACTTTCCCTATTTTCCCTAAATGGAATCCTCCCAGTCGTGGAGTTGACTACCACATTTAGTTGATTAGTATAAATAATGATTTGATGCTCCTTCTTTAGAGGTTGCACGATTTGGTATTGTACTCTCATTCTCTAGTTTTTAGTAATATAGATACATTTTTCTCTTGTATGCATGATTCACAGTGAATAAAATAAAGTTTTGAGTTCAAGCATCTGAGTTTCTTTAGTTTTAGATGATACTTATCCAAGGGGGACCACTTGGTGAGTAATTTGTCTTCTTAGTTTAGCATTAGTTTAGTATTATTTGTTATTTAGTACTTAGTTAGAAATCTAGCATTGACTATTCCTGTAGCCACTAGAATTTCATTCTATGACTGTTCCTGTAGCCAAAGTAGGCAGAGTAGTGTCTTGTCTATTGCTCATATTTTCATTCATGTTATGCATTTCTACTTAGCATGGTCATTCATTGATGTTCAACAATTGTTTCATTCCTTTTTAAGCAATTTACTTTCAGTATTGGGTGTTCCTTAGCTGTAGAATAAAATGACTACTTTGAGTTCCTAATGCACATACTGTTCTAACCCATTTCAAGTTCATGTCCCTGGGTTCACAAGTTAAATCCACCTTCATGATGGTTGAAATGGCTATTCAGGTTAGATGTCCAATCTATAAATCATGTATGTAAAGGATTAGTTATTGAGATCATTATAGGACACCAACATTCATGAAGGAGGAATTGGTTTATCTTGGCTTTGTGATCTCAAAAGGTACTTTGAAGATGGACCCCAATAGGGTGGAAGCAATTCTCAATTGATCCACTCCAACTTCAATCAGTGAGGTAAGAAGTTTCCATCGCCTAGCTAGATTTTATAGAAATTTGTGAAGAATTTCAGTCATATCTAGTCTCCTATGATTGACACAATAAAAAGGGGATAAGTCGAAGAAATTTGTATGGTTTGATGAGGCAAAAAAAGGTTTTCAATATTTGATACAAAGAATAGCACAACAACCCATCTTAGCATTGTCTGATATTAACAAGGTGTTCACAATTGAATGTGATGCAAGTGGGTATTCAATTGGAGCAATATTCAACCAAGAGGGTAGACCTATTGAAATTTTTAGTGAGAAGCTCAATGAGGCAAAGAAGTATTCTTCTTATGACTTGGAATTGTATGTCATGGTCCAATCATTGAAAAAATGGAGACACTATCTCCTTCCTAAAGAGTTTACTTTTTTTACTGACAATCATGCTTTTTAATTCTTAAACAACCAATACAAACTCAACCATAGACATGTAAAGTGGGTGGAGTACCTCCA
Source organism: Sequoia sempervirens (assembly GCA_007258455.2). Classification (NCBI taxonomy): domain Eukaryota; kingdom Viridiplantae; phylum Streptophyta; class Pinopsida; order Cupressales; family Cupressaceae; genus Sequoia; species Sequoia sempervirens. The sequence continues at coordinate 91,779 of VDFB02015702.1, read as the reverse complement.
AAGCTTCACCTTTACCATCAAACACAAAAAAGGGAAGCCAAACAAGGTGGTAGATGCTTTGAGCAGAAGGGCATTGTTGGTTCAAGAAATTCAACTCCAAAGTGTAGGTAATGATAATTTGAAAGGTATGTATGAAGGAGATGATGATTTCAAAGAGATCTATGCTTCTTGCATTCAATTTAATAGTACATTTTATGAAGACAATTCTGATTTCTTGATTCAAGAAGGATTATTGTTTAAGGGTGCTCAATTGTGTATTACCAAATGCTCTATGAGGACTAATCTAATTAAAGAGAAGCATTGTTGTAGCTTCGGGGTCTTTTTTGTGTGGAAAATACCTTGGAGTAGGTAAGAAGGTATTATTATTGGACAAAGATGCAAAGTGATATCAGAAAATTTGTTCAAAAATGTGTTGTTTTCCAAAAAGCAAAGGGTTGTAGTATAAATCCTGGTCTTTACCAGCAATTTCCCATCCCAAACAGGCCATGGGAATCCATCAACATGGATTTTGTGTTGGGATTTCCCAAAACTTACAAAGTGTTTGATAGTGTGTTTGTTGTTGTAGACCAGTTTAGTAAAATGGCACATTTTATACCATGTAGAAGTACAAATGATGCCTCTTACATTGTAGGGTTGTTTTTCAAAGAGGTAGTCAAGATTCATGGATTGCCATAACAATATTTTCTAATAGGGATAGTAATTTTGTGGGTCACTTTTGGAGAAACCTTTGGAAGAATTTGGGAACAAACTTGACCTTTAGCTCTTTCTATCATCCACAAATAGATGGGAAGACTGAAGTAGTCAATAGAATCCTTGGGAATCTTCTCAGATGTTTGACAAAAGAGCATTCACAACAATGGGATCTCATTCTTCCCCAAGCTGAGTTTGCATATAATAACTCTGTGAATAGAAGTGTTGGAAAAATCCCATTTGAGAATGTATATGGATTGCAGCCAAGGGGAGTGTTTGAGCTCAAATATTTGAGTGGTATGGAGAGGAGTGCTAAAGGAGAAGAGTTTGTAGTTTCCATGAAGGATATACATCAACAAGTTAGGGAAAACCATCAAAAGAGTGTGGATAAATACAAGCAACATGCGGACTTGAAAAGAAGAGAGGATCAATTCAAAGTGGGGGACTTGGTATTGGCTCATTTCAGGAAAGATAGGCTACCAAAAGGGAAGTATTCAAATCTACAAATGAAGAAGATTGGGCCATGTTGGGTGGTCCACAAATTTGGAGAAAATTCCTATGAGATAGAACTCCCTCCTGGAGTGGCTATCTCTCCAATTTTCAATGTTTCTAACCTATATCATTTGAAGGATCTATGATTGCAGATGTAGGTGCAGGTACATAAGAAGATCCAGATGAAGATTGGGTCAAGGACTTACCACCAAGTCAACCATTGAAACTTGAATGCATCTTGGACACAAAGGAAGCTAAAAGAACAAGGCACAAGGTGTACAATGAGTACCTAGTGAGGTGGTAAGGCATTCTAATGGAGGATGTCACTTGGATGAAAAAGGAAGACATCAAGAAGCATGGTACAATAGTACAAGATCTGATCTCAATTGGAACTTGAGATTTTGTTCTCCCTGGGTGTATGGTGTAGGGGCACCTGGATTTCATAATGTAAATAAGGGTCAAATGTGATTTTTTTATGATGTTGAGTCATTTTTTATGTAATAAGGTCTATTTAGACCATGTCTAATGTTTTTTCATATGGGCTTAGTTTTAGATAAAGCTTTCAAGATTTTGTAAATGTTGCAAAATTGCAATGTAACTTTGCATTTTTGGCTTGTATTGGAAGATGGATAGTCAAGTTATTTGAAAAGTAGTTTGAACCATTGGTTTTGGTTGGAAAACATTTAAATATGCCTTGGGATGTTCGAGGAATCCTTATGGAGTTGGAATTGGTGATAAAACAGTAAGAAATCCTTGTTTTGCTGCATTTTTCGTTGCTTTATTGCTGCTATAAAAAATTTGTATGGCCTGCACAGCTTGGGAATGATGTAAAACTGATTTGAATTGATAGTGTTGAGTCTTCTAAAATTTCCAGTTGATTTCATTCTCTTTCATAAAGTTTGAAGAGAGTTAGAGGGTTTTTACTAAAAACAGTTAGGAAAACCCTAGTTAAGAGGGTTTGAGTGACAAAATGGAATATTGAACCACTCCACCAATGGAATATTTTGAAAATCAGTGGAATGGAATTAGTTAGGTTTTTCTTCATGCTGGGAGGGTTTGTAGATGCAGGGAATGGAGGTGGGACAGAGTTTCATCGAGCCCTAGCCTAATATCCATATGTATTAGGCTTAGGAGTAGAGGTTAGACATAGGGTTTTGATGATAGATGAATTTATAAATGTTTTAGTTGATAAAAGTTGGAGTTTTAGACCCCATGTGACTTGAGGAGAACCTTGGAATGAAGTTTTATAGACTAGGAAAAATATTTCACATAGTTGCTTTTGAAAATAGGGCTAATTTGTCCTAGTTGTTGCGTAGCAATCAATTTTAGAGGGTGTTGTTACAAAAAAAATGTATTCACAAATTTGATATGTTACAAAAGAGCATAAAGGGCACTTTCTACAATGGTAATTTAATTATGGGTTTGAAGTCTTATTTGAAAGATATGGCCAAGAATCACTGTTTGGAGTGCTACAAGGAAGTTTGAAGGATTTGTGAGAAAAGGACCAAGTTAGAGTTTCCAAATTGAAAATGTTGTTCAATTGTGATTTAATAGAAACCCTCCATCCTGCTCTACATCAGATAGACTCTCTAATGTATGTTTCATTGCCAATATCTATGATAAAACCAACTCTATGATCCCCACTTGGTATCCCTTCTCAAAGTCCCATGAACTTAGTTATCACTTCGTCATTCTTGAACATGTCTAAACTCGATGGTCCTTGTTGATCCCAATCTATGAGTTGCAGGTAGATGAGAGGTAAGTCACCATTGATATTGTTAAATCTTTAGGAATGAGAGGATATGGTAGAAACATAGGTATTATAAGGATTCTAGAAGGATTGTATTTAGGATTGACCACTCATAGGTTTGGTATTGGATCATGATAAGTCATGCTCTTGAAAGATCTCAGCTAGGTCATAATCACTAGATGTGTAGGAACCCCACTCTCATTCATTGGAGTTGTTTTCATTATGTTTTCCTTAGATGTCTCTATTTCATTTGAAGCATTAACATTTTCACTTGAAGGAAAATTTGTACGAGGACTTTCCTTTGGTGGTACATACCCTAACCTTGTGTTATTTGGTAATAGGGGAGGCAATATTGGTTTTTTCAATCCATGTTTGTTCAAACCAAGACTTCCATGTCCATCATAACCTTGTTGTTTCATGATATTAAACCCTTTTGAATATTGGTCAATCAATATTTTCTTAGGCTTAGTACTTTCTTAATCCTTGTAGATCAATGTAGAAATATCCTTGCCTACATATTCTTTGCTCCATTCACCCCACTTAGTGAACATAGTAGGTGGATTATGAATGAAGAATTTAGTTTCCTTCTTGATAAGAAAAGGTTTCCCACAATATTTTAGCAATGTGGGCAACTTCCCAACACAAAATAAGCTCTTAATGTTATATTCACCACATCTTGTATCATGGATTTGGACCTTGGGTTCGAGGGTGGTAGTGGATGGATTGGATGATTTTTCTAATGAACAAGACAAGTGTGAGGTGGGGTGAAATTAGTTGTGGCAAATTAAAACATCAAAACCCTCAATAATCATTAAACCCTTACTCTATTAAAGTGATCAATCATGAAATGTAGATAATAGAAACTAAAATAATAACTCCATAAACAAGAGAACACCACATTTATGTGGAAATCCCAATGAGGGAAAACCATAGTGAGGATTAACTCACAGTATAAGTAATTGCAAAACTGGTACAAGGGATCATTGCTAGAATAGGACACACTGTCCAAAAGGGCTCACAACCAAGGTTCATTGCCACAAAAAGAAACACAAGAAGATATAAGATAAATGTTACACAAAGAACAACTTCTCAATGCAACAAGGAATCCAACAAAAATTCTCCAACACTTTCATAGCCTTGCATGAAAGATTGCAGATACCTTAACCTCATTGCATTCAAGAATTCAAAACTCTAAAGTTTGCACTACTTTGCTCAAATTTGCATCTATACTTGTGTAATTTGCATCACATTCATCACTCACATCTATCTTGCATCTATATTTCCTCTTTCTTGCCTCTTTTTGCATCTAACAACAACACCACTCTTATTTATGTCAACCTCAACCTTGAAAACCTTCCCCAAGGATGGAAACTATCTATTACATTTAAAATTTCAAATTAAGTTAGCACCTAAACATTCCTGCAGTGGGTAGGAATGAAGGTGACTGACATAAATCCTTAATTAGGACCCAAAATAATCCTAACAGGGTTAGTGTATGATCATGGGGGTCCAAACTAGGCCCTTAAGTGGCAATGAAAATTCAAAAAAATAGAGTTATGCAACTTGACATAAAAATTTGAATAACTTATTAACATAATTTGAAAAATATGTAAGAACAAAATTTTTAGAAAAATGAATGTAGTTTCTAAGATACTATTCCTTTTCTGAAAAAAGGTAAATCTATTTGGTGAAAATTTGAAATTTCAATGCAATAGTAATAAATTTTGAGGAAAAAATAAAAAGGTGTATGTCTGACCAACCTAAGTAAAAGAAAAAAATAATATATTTACTTGAAACTTTCAATATAAGTAAAGGACACATGCCTAGATGTGTTGCATTTTTTTTCTTAATTTATTTAAAGTAAATAATTAGTTATGAAATTTTTATTAAAACTGTTTAAAAATATTAAAACTTTTTTTCTGGCCACCATAGCTTGGTCAAAAATTTATGAAATTTATTTTTTCTTTTTTTATCCTATAGTATGGGAAGCATAGAATGTGGTGCATCTTTTGGATTCAAAAAATGTGAATTTTTTTAAGAATTATAAATATTTTTCAATTAGCCTATCAATCAGAACTTTAGTCAGAATGTATGTATAAAATAGATAATAATTATCTATTTAATTCCAAATAAGGAATATCTTATATTTTTGTGAAGGTGACAATTTTCTACATAAACCCTTACCGTTTCATCAATTTCAAATAAAAAAAAAAATTAGTCACTTTTTGGTCATATTGCCACTTTTTGGACCCCTATGATCTTGCACTCACCCAAAACACCTCAACATGCTTTCATAAACTTTGTATGTAGTGCTAACACCAGGTCGTCCAATACCCATGTTAAACACCATAAAACATTAAGTATGCACTTCCTTAAATCAATCTAAAACTTTCAAACAACAAAATTCACTTGAACATGTGATCTAGAATAATCCTCAAACCACCTAAGATCCAAGAAAGACTTCATCCAAACTCACATCATAAAAATATTTCAACCCAAAACATCTGATTAACCTTATTCACCACTGATGCATGAAACACACATTGTACTACACCAAATCAAGTGAAACCTTGAATTCTAAAATATAAAAACATTATAATCAACTTCCTCGATCTGCACAACCTAAGGCCAAACTATAGAGAAATGCAAAGAAAATACATTTCTCCTAGACCATAGAAAACACTATTGAAAAATTGGTTCACACACTTGTGAAAATATCTCACTCTGCACAGTGATCCAAAAATCCAAATTATGAATATAGAAACTACTCATAGCCTTGTACAACATATCACATCTACACAGGCATATCATCAACATAAAAGAAACATGAAGCACATCCCGGAGCACATTTTAAACACTTGCACAACAATGTTTTCTCTATTTATTAAATTTTCTCGAAAGAACTTGGAAACCAAGTACCAGAGACATCATCTCAACACATTACACATCTCTAGAAACTACAACATAAAGATAGATCCATGAACTCACAACACTTCCTCAAATCTCAGCTACACAAGCACAACCTCCAACAACTTGTTTTCTCTTTTTCATAGTTTTCTCAATATACTTGACATCTTTATGATGCAACAAACTTCCTCAACACATATCTGACACCATTGACAACAAAATCCTATTGACATCTTGCTGACATCAATTACAACACCTTCATACTTGCAACAATCTCCCCCTTTGTCATTGATGGCAACACATTATGTGAAAAACCATCAAAGACAACACAACAACTCTAAATATACTTTCTTATGATTTTATTTTCTTCCCTTTGAAGATAAAATTTTCACATCATTCTCTCTCCCCCTTTGACATCAATAGCAAAGGATAAAATGTTTTTCATTATTCTTCCCCTTTGACAATGAACCAAGATGCTTGCTCTAAATAAACCCCCTTAGGAGTACACCCAACCAAATTAGCAACTCTACAACAATGACAACACATGACACTACCTACTCTCCTTGAGAGGTAGCCACCAACACCAGTCCAAAAAAAGAGATGAATCCATAGATCCACTGGATTGATGCATTTCCATATGAATCTACTTCAAGAAAGGAGGGGCAATAACCCCCAACTTCTCCCAAAGATACTCAAAAGTATCCTTAGGAAGAGTCTTAGTAAATATACCAGCTATCTAATCCTTTGTAGTCACATATTCAAGCTTCACCTCATTCTCCATAACCTTCTCTCTCAAAAAATGATACTTGATTGATATATGCTTTGTCATTGAATGCATCACTGGATTCTTTGAAATGTTAATTTTACTTGTATTATCACAAAACATAGATATATGCTCATCATACACTACTCTAATATCCTTCAATGTCTATCTCATCCATAATTCCTATGTAAAAAAAGATGTTGCTCCAATATACATATCCTCTATAGTGGATAAAGAAACTAAATATTGCTTCTTACTTAACCATGACACCAATCTGCATCTAAGAAAGAATGCACCACCACTTGTACTTTTCTTATCATCAACACAACCAACTCAATCTACATCTGTGTAAGTACTTAGTGTTAAATTAGTATCCTTAGGATACCATAATCCATAATCTAGAGTGCCTATTAAATATATGAGTATCCTTTTCATATCTGCAACATGTGTTTCCTTAGGATCTTGAAATCTAGCCATAAGACAAACTGCATGCATGATATTCGGTCTAGTAGAAGTTAGATATAACAATCCACCAATCATAGATCTATATTTTCTCTAATCTACCTTAGGTGAATCATCACCCTTGCTCAATTTGCAACCATTAACCATAGGAGTGCATACCGATTTGAAGTATTCCATTACAAACTTCTTCAACATATCTTTGAAATACTTTGACTATGAAATGAAAATTCCTTTATCTGTTTGACTAATTTGTAGCCCAAGGAAGAAATTCATCGCCCCAAACATTGACATCTCAACTCTTTCTGCATCTCTTTAGAAAAATTCTTACACATAGATTCATTAACTCCGAAGATAATATCATCTACATATACAACTACTACCAAGATTTTATCTTCCTCAATTTTGAAGTAAAGATTAATATTTACGGTGCCTTGACTAAATCCTTGTTGTATCAAATAATGGCCCAATTTTGCATACCAAGCTCTGGGAGCTTTCTTCAAACCATATAATGCTTTCTTCAATTTGCACACTATATCCAATTGATGTGACAATTGAAATCCTTCTAGTTTTTCCACGTAAATCTCTTCCTCAAATTCACCAATTAGAAAAGTAAACTTCACATCCATTTGATAAACTTTAAAGTCCTTGTATGCTGCAAATGCCAAATTTTTTTTGAAAGCTTCCGTCCTAGCCATAAGAGAAAATGTTTCCTCAAAGTCTATTCCTTCCATTTGTGACTAACCCTTACACAAGTATTTCTTTAGTTATTGCCACTTCTCCATTCTCATTTAGTTTTTTTCTAAATACCCACTTATTTCCAATTATGTTCTTGTTTATCGGTCTAGGAACCAATTCCCAAGTCTATTTTTTCTCAATCTGCATAAGTTCTTTCATTTCCTTCATCCAATGTTCATATTTGCATGCGCCACTCACTATTTTATGTTCAACTTTAGAAAGAAAACACAGATTTACCTCAACTTCAGTAGCTCTGCTTCTTTCCAATACTCCTTCCATCTTGTCTCCAATGATCTATTCTTTGGAATGATTCTTTTGCACATACTTAGGGGATTTAGGGGTCTTCTCCAAAGCTTATTCCTCTTCATTCTATTCTTCTTTTTCTTCATATTTTTATTCTTCTTCTTCTCTTTAATCTAGTTCATCTAACACATATCCATCTACTGCAATTGAATTATGCAAATTTTCATCAACCTTAATATTTGCACTTTCAACAATCTTTCTTAGCCTTTTGTTATAACATTTGTAAGCTTTTATTTTAGTAGAATATCCAATGAAGATACCTTCATCAGACCTTGCATCAAAATTTCCTAAGTTTTCTTCATCTCTTTTGATATAACATTTTCTTCCAAATACTCTAAAGTACTTGATAGTAGGAATCCTTCCATACCACAACTCGTAGGGAGTCTTTGTGCTATTAGCCTTTTCTTGAACTCTATTAAGTATGTAAATAGTAGTATGAACTACTTCTTTCCAATAGACTTCCAGTAGATTTTCTTCTTTATCATAGTCTTAGAAGCTTCTTGAATAGTCTGATTTTTCCTTTCAACCACTCGATTCCATTAAGGAGTTCTAGGAGAAAACAAGTGCCTCTTATTCCATGAACTTCATAAAAAAATTTAAACTCATTGGAGGTGAATTCTCTACCTCTTTCAAACCTCAAATATTTTATTTTCAATTCCATTTAATTCTCAACCATAGCTTGAAATTACTTAAACCCATATAGTGTATCAAAGTTCTCTCTAAGAAAATTAACACATGTCAGTCTAGAGTAATCATCAATCAAAAGCATAAAATACCCGTCACCATGAAGACTTCTCACCCTTGTAGGAAAACATAGATCTGTATGTATTAATTCTACTAGTCCAGTAGAAGATTGTTCCTTTCCTTTGAAACTTCTCATTCTTTGCTTCTCAAACTAACAATTATTGCAAATAACATTGATAGGCTTTGTAATTTTTGGTAGGTATCTCACTGCATGAACTAAACCGATTCTGACTAAGTTATCAAAGTTCATGTGACACATTCTCTAGTATGATAGCCAACTATCATTAATCCGAAACATAAAGAAATGACCATCAACACCCTTAAGCTAATAGATGTTTCCATTTTTCCTCTTACCAACAACAATTACAATTCCAAATCCTTTTGTGATCTCACATCTTTCATCCTTAAACACAAGATTATATCCTTTTCTACACATTTTTCCAACACTCAAAAAATTATTCCTTGAACCTTTAACATAGTAAAAATATTCAGTATTATTCTAGCCATAAAAATTGATTGAACCTATTCCACAAATATTAAAAGGACTGAATCATCTCCAAATTTAACTAATCCTGCATCATACTTTTCAAGTTTAACAAATTTACTTTTTTCTTGGTTTATGTGATTAGAGAAACCACTGTCGACAACCTAGTAGTTCTTATCTTATTTTACATGAAAAGCATAAACTAAACTAACTTCAACCTTCTTCGAAACACTTTCCTTCACACAAATTTTAGAGTTAGTATAATTAGATTAATCTTTTGAAGCCAAGAACAAGCAATCATTTTCATTAGCATCTCCATAATCAAATTCATCATCAAAAATACCAACATATTCTACGTAGTAACTTCTTTTAATCATCTTTCCTTTATTCTCCTTACTCTTATTGTTCACAGCTCTGTTTGGACATCTTGAAGCATAATGACCTATATTTCCACAACAAAAAAATTTGAAGGGTAGTTTACCTTTGTACTTACCATTTCCCTTTTTCATCCTTCTTAAAAAGTTATCTTCCACATCATCAAGATATTCTCCATTTCAATTTTCAACCTTTTATGATTTTCTAGCCTTAAAAGCAGTCTCCACTTTTGTATGATTTTTCAAACCAATTTTTCTCATTTCAAATGTACCAATCAACTGATCTCTAGAATTAGTATTAAAATTTGAAACTTCCTCAATTGCAGATACCTTTTCGTTGTATGAATTAGGAAGATTTCTTAGAACTTTCTTTACCACCATAGGTACTTTGACTTGTGTACCAAGACCTCTCATAACACTTACCAACTCATCAACTCTATACATGTAGGTTGTAATTGTTTCATCTTTAGACATTCACAAGGTCTCAAATTGTCAATTCAAATTATGCAACTTTGATTGTTTAACCTTGCAATCTCCTTCATAAATTATCTCTAGCTTATCCCAAACTTCTTTAGCAGTCTTAAGATTCATAACTTTAACTAATTTAGAATTTAAAAGACTATTCACCAGAATAAATCTTGCCTTAGCACTTACCTCATGTGCCTTGATCTCATTACTTGTGCTTCGACCATTCAGAGGTGCAGCATATTGATTATTTATTTCCTTTTCAATCTCAAACCGATGATATGTTAGATATCCTTCCATCTTTGTCTTCTAGAATGCATAGTCTGTTCCATCAAATCTAGGGCAATCTATCTATTTTTCCATCCTAGATCAACCTCAAGCAGTTAAGCTCTTCTCCAAGGAACCTTGATTTGATCCCAATTGTTGAATGAAAAAGACAACTAAGAGGGGGGTGAATCAGTTGTAGAAAATTAAAACATCAAAACCCTCAATAGTAGTTAGATCCACAAGCATTCATTAAACCCTTATTCTATTAAAGTGATTAATCATGAAATGCATATAACAAAAACTAAAATAGCAACTCCATACACAAGAGAACACTAGATTTACATGGAAAAACCATAGTGAGGATTAGCTCATAATATAAGTAATTGAAAAATTGATATAAGGGCTCATTATTAGAATAGGACACACTATCCAAAAGGGCTCACAATTAGGGCTCACTACCATAGAAATAAACACAAGAAGATAGAAGAAAATTTTTACACAAAGAACAACTTCTCAATGCAACAAGGAATTCACCCAAAGTGCTCCAACACTTTTGCAACCTTGCATGAAAGATTGCAAAAACCTTTAACTCACTGCATTCAGTTATCCAACACTTTGAAATTTGCACCGCTCAGCTCAAGTTTGCATCTATACTTGTGTAATTTGCATCACATTCATCACTCGCATCTATCAGGCATCTATCTTGCCTCTTTCTTGCATCTTACAACAACACCACTCTTATTTATATCAACCTATGCCTTGAAAACCTTCTCCAAGGTCAAAAAGTATCTGTTACATTAAAAATTTTAAATTAGGTCTACACGTAAACATTCCTACAATGGATAGGAATGAAGGAAACCCATGTAAATCCTTAATTAGGACCTAAATTAATCCTAACACACCTCAACACACTTTCATAAACTTCATATGTAGTGCTAACACTAGGTCGGTCAATACCCATGTTAAACACCATAAAACATTAAGTACACACTTCCTTAAATCAATATGAAACTTCCAAACAAAAAAGTTCACTTGAAGATGATTTATAATAATCATTCAACCACCTAAGATCCAACAAAGACTTAATCCAAACTTGCATCATAGAAAGATTTCAACCCAAAACATCTAGTTAACGTTATTCGCACATTGATGCATGAAACACACACTGTACTACACCAAATCAAGTGAAACCTTAAATTTTGAAAGATACAAAAATTATAATTTCAACTTCCTAGATATGGAAAACCTAAAGCCAAACTACAGATAAATGAAGAGTAAATATGTTTCTCCCATACCATTGAAAAATTGGTTTACACACTAGTGAAAATATCTCTCTACATAATGATCCAAAAACCCAAATTTTGGATATAGAAAATGCTAACAACCTTGAACAACATATTAGATTTGCATAGGAATAGCATCAAAATAGAAGAAACATGAAGCAAATCCTGGAGTACATTCTAAACACTTGCACAACACTATTTTTTTTATTTATAAAATTTTCTCAAAAGCACTTGGAAACCAAGTACCAGAGACATCATCTCAACACATTGCACATCTCCAGACACTACAACATAAATATAGCTTCATGTACTCACAACACTTCCTCAATATCTCAACTACACATGGACAACCTGCAACAACCTATTGTCTCTTCTTCACAATTTTCTCAATATCCACGACATCTTCATCATGCAAAAATTTTTCTCATTACATAGTTGACATCAATGACAACACCAGCCTGTTGACATCCTATTGACATAAATGACAATACCTTTATACTTGCAACACTTTTTTTAGTGATCCCTTTCAAATCAATGTAATATTGGAATGGGTCGGGATCACCTGCTATAATGATTTCAATAACATTATATGGAAACTTAATGCATTGATGGTATGTGGAAGGTACAACCCTCATGACACGAATCCATGGGTGGCCAAGGAGAAGGTTGTTTGATAGATCCAGATCCAAGACTTGGAATATCATGTTTTGAATGGGGGTTCCAACTCTTATAGGAAGTTCGATTATACCCTTGGATGAGCGCTCAACATTGTCATAAGCCTTGATAATGATTTTCTTACACTCGTCTATACAAGATTTAGAGAATCTTGATATCATGACTAATTTTAGGGTGCATATATTTAGAGCTGCTCCACTATCTACCAAGACTCATATGATTTTTTTTATTAATGTATACCTTAAGGTGTAATGGATTTTTATTGTTTGGTCATTGTTCAAGAAAATCTTTCTCAAAAAGTGTGACATGATGAGTTATAGTTAAGTATCCTACCATGGCCTGAAATTGGTTAACATTTAGGTCTATGGGAATGGATGTTTCTTGCAAATATTTGTATAGAATGGTCTTATGCTTAGGTGATATATGAAGAAACTCAAGAATTGATATTTGCATTGGATTCCTTCTAAGATGGTCCAAGAGATTATATTGAGTCTTTGGTGGCAGATTAGAAGAGATCCCTTGCAAGGCCACTTTATTTTTGCGAGTGGTAATCACACATTCTTAATTTTTATTGATAGTAATGGTAGTGACATGGTTATCAAATGCCTGAATATTATTAATGGTATAGTCATATGAGACACTGATATAATTGGCATTGTTATTGGTATTCTTCCCTGAACTAGAGGCTTATCCATTTCCATGGTCTTGTAGCGAAGTCTTGAATATGGTATGGTCACCATTTTTCTTTCCTTATGAACTATCCATTGATATGTCAACTTGTACAATAAGGTCTTAGATGTGGCCTTTGATTCTCCAACATGATGATGTTATATGTCCCTTCATACAATCTTATTCACAAAATTCATTATCCTTCCACCAAATTGGTTTGACTAGTGTTGGTTCATATGGTTTGATTTTTGGAAGTTGAATGACATTGGATTGTAAGAGTTTCTTTAGGACTGATTCAATGGGTTCCCCTAATGGTGTGAATGTTCATTTTGGCATGTTTTTTCATGAGGGACCTCTATGTTGTTGATTGTTTTGGAGTAATTCATAGTTTGATCTTGTCTTGGTGTTGGAGTGTTTTGTGTTAAAGGACCTTTAAGATGAATGGTAGTGTGAACCTTGTTAACCAATTTAGCATGAACTACCCCATCATTGGAGACATTTTTTTTTCTAGACCATAATTTACCTGTTGATGGGTCTGATGAGCACAACAATAGTAAACAAAATATTACTATTCTTCTCTCCTGAAAGAGAAAGAATAACGCATGGATATCTAACTCCCAAGGTCTTGGTAATCGGTTCTCGATTGTGCTAATTTCACTCAATGGTTGATGTGAACTATAATGTTCAAGGGGCCTGCTGGTGTTGAGCTTCTCGATTGTTCTAAGATCAAACATAAATTTAAACCTACTTTAACCAGGGTTTTTAAAGAAATAGAAAAAGATAGATCAAAGCTTTGGAACTGAAGAGAACGATAATTCATCCAACTTAACCAGACTTGTTACCTTTCAAGGAATTCCTAACTACAACTGCAGAACAAAATTAACTTGTGATTAACTCATAGTTTCATTCATTCACAGTGCTATTTTCAATAGCAAATTGCAAACCACTATTTAAACAAAACATAAAATAAAACTTCATTCCTTGAAAGCTTCTCAAATCAAAAGATTAACCCAAGATAAACACCATTCAGGAACACAATATGAAGTAGATTTAAATTTGGTTGCTTCTACTATTGGTGAAACAGATAAGCAACATTTACAAATCTTGCACAATCACCAGTGTACAAAAAACCTATATCTTTAGATTGTTTCCGTCTATACTAAGAGAACCAGAAGGATACATTACTGCCTTTTGTCGAATCTAACTCCTATTCTACTGCTACTCTTAAATTTCTCTACCTCTTAGAAAAATCCTACCTGGTTTTTGAAAAATCCTTCCCCCTTTTAAAAGAGGCAAAAATATGTAATATATACAAAATGTGCCAAAAAGAAAGTCAGCCCCTCTTTTAGGGTTTACAAAATATATGTTGGTTACAGGAGGGTTGGCCCTCGAATATTTTTGGAATTATGTTGCATTCAATGTGCATCCCCATTGTCCATGTCGGTGAAGGATTGCTCCAGGAATGGCCTCCAAATCTTTTGGAATAATCACATTAACTTCTGGCCTCCATGTACACCCTCAAACTTCCTTCAGAGCTGCTTTGAATGCCCTGGCGTATAGCCATTAATATCGATCTACCTTTTTCTAGTAGAGATCCCAACTGTCACTAAGACTCATGGCCTTTTCTTCCTTTCAGCTTTCTTGTGCTCAAGATCTTTCTGCAAGTTGACCATCTTCGAGAAGCAACATCCAACCTCCCCTGTTAGATCCAAACACCATTACTTCACCGAGTCGATCCATGTCATGCACATTCTGCTGATCTTCTTCACAAGGGTAGTCAATTAGTCAAACTGCCAATGGTTCACCTTTAGTTCCCTCTGATTGATTGAATGCATGCCACTTAGGCTTTCCAAGCGGTCAAAGGCTTCTTCAGATAGAATTGCATGTCGGTGAGACACTTGTTGTGTCTCCCCAATGCGATTATACTCTACAGTAGCATCGACATAGCATACAACTATCAGTGAGACCTCATATCGAATGCAAAAGTTATATCAATATCACAAAAACCATTGGCAAGACAATCATTATCGGCGAGAGGTCATAGCGAGTGTGCAAGATTTATACCGCTACATAAATTTGTTTCCCAGACTATCTCTATCAGGAAGACATCATAGCGAGTGCAAACCATTAAGACAAGAGTCCTGGCGAGCCCTTCATCCTTCGATGAAAGCTTCATCAGTCAGTGAGACATCCTTGGGTCGGCCAAACATTATGCTGAACTCAAGATCCTTCGGTGAGCTCATTTTATTTCAAGGAGACTCCATCCGATCGGCAAGATGTTATATCGATATCATTCCATGTCGGCGAGACTCTCCCTAGTTGGCAAGATGTTATGGCGAATCCCCCACCTTTTGGCGAGACTCGAGAGAGTCGGGAAGACTTTTCCCCAAGCAACCCTTCTTTCACTGAGACCTCTAGCAGTCAGTGGGACTTCTCCCCAAACTCAAAACATTACATCAAAGGCATCATTCTTTGGTGAGGCTCCACTTGGTTGCCGGACATCATAGTGATGACACCTCCTATCGGCGAGACTCTAGCAAGTCAGCTAAACATTATGGCAGGCAGCAAGAGTTATAGCGATATCCCCCCTTTCATCGCTGAGACAATCACACTAGGAAAGAGGTCATAGCAGGCACTAAGAGTCATACCGATGTCCCTTTTCCATTGGCAAGTCCATCGCTATCGGCAAGACTCCCCATTGTCGGTAGGACCTTTCATCGAGCGCGAGTCATTACACCGAAGGCACCATCCTTTGGTGGGACTTCCTCTATATGGCCAGAAATTATGCCAAACTCAAACCTTTCGGTGAGACTCCCCCATGTCGGTAGGACATCTCCCCGAAACCATCCCACTTCAGTGAGACCTCACCCCGAAGCGACAACCTTTCACCGAGACCCCCATTTGTCAACAGGACCTCATAGTGAACACAAACCACTCTCCTTGATGCTGACGCATTTCAACGAGACCTCTATTTATTGGCCAAACCTCATATCGACACTACCCCATTTCACCGAGACTTCCATTAGTCAAGAATACTTCTCCCAGAAACCAAATTCTTTCAATGACACTAGCCTTTTATGCAACGGTCGGCAAGACTTCTTTTGGTCGGTGATATATATAAAAACCCATGGCGATTAAATTTTCTGGTCAACCGGTATATTTCAAATGAATATAACCACTGCTAGTTGGCAAGACATCTGGAGGGTCTCACTAACTTTCTCCTTAGAGGAATTTTATGCCAAACCTGACTGAGGTATGCTTTCCAACTGAGTTCCTTGAGAAATACCATCAGGTGTATGATTTAATCCTGCAACACAAATGCCTCCATTAGCCCTCAAAGCATATAAAATACACTATTGTTCATCATGCCTTCAATTTTAGCAAGAAGAAACCCAACTCTGGCTGAGGCAGAACCAAAATTTGACAGAACAAAAGACAAAACTTAGGAGGAAAACAAAAGAAATCCTAAGACCAAACTAGACAACCAAAGGCGAAGAAAATGAAAGAAAAAGGGGGACCCATTTTGTTCCAAAATAAAATGGGGTGGTTATGCAAGGTATAACATATGGTGACTCGGTTGGAAAAATGGTTTAACCATTTCCAAGAAACTGAAGGATTCATCTACCTAGAACTCTTGGTTTATGAACATCACAACTCTAGTTGGGTCAGTTTTAACAACCAAGGTTGAGCTACAATCTCAAATGTAAGTCAACACTACCTATCCCTGAATCCAAGTGTGTGCTTAATGGTGCATCATCCTTTTATAAAGTTTTCCTCATCTTTTGAAAAACAATGTGCAAGATTTGAACTACATGAGTTGATCCCCCTTTAGTTGTTGTGCAATGATATCCTGGGCATTGCTCCGCTACCAGTCAGGCGTCCATAGCCCTGACAGAGATACCTCTAGTTTTCTCACAACATTGCTCTACTGCTAGTCAGGCATTCATAGCCCCGATAGAGATACTGGAATCACCTATTCATATTGATTCTTCTCTTCCTTTTAGATAGTTCTCTTTTCTTTTCTTTTCTCTTAGAGTTTTAGATACTTCATTCATTTTTTTCTCAATATACCAGATGTTTAGCATCTATTATGGGTTGAAAACTACCATGGAACTCATAACAGCATTTAGGAATCAAATTTTTCACTCAAATCTTACAAAACTATTGCCCTAGGACAAATATACCATTACAAAGGGAGATGATCTTGGTGATTTGTGACATATTCAAAGGTAGCTAATGAATATTGCTTACTTTTCACCTTGTTTTCAAGACTTTCTACAACTCTTATTGACAATGGGCATAAAACAATGAATTTAGGACAAAATCATCCAATCAAAAAACCTAAAAATATCTAAACCACTTCTCTCCTAATAACCAAAGTATACTTCAGATAACAACCCACCATTTCAAGAAGGAAAGAACAGATAAACCCCAAGGAACAAAACAAGACAGAAACCAAAACAACAAAGGAAGTAAACAGAACAAAAGAAAGAACAAATGAACAAACACCAAAACTATTTACATACAGAACAACGGAAAAACTATTTTCAAACAAAAAAAACCAATTATTTACATAAATGCATAGGCCAGGAAAAATACTAAACTTCACAACTCAAAATAATGCTAAAGAAATTGTCCATTAATAGGAAATGGAACAGGTTCTCCCGTTAAACTGCTCAGCTAGAAAGAATTTTCTTCTAGGATCTCCATAATTTGATAGGGATCTAACCAAAGCTTATCAAATTTATGGTGACTACCCTTATTTTCACTACCTTTATCCCATAGCAGCACAAAGTCTGATATTCTGAAAGCTTTGATTTTGACTCTTTTGTCAAACCAACATTTGACAACAACCTGGTGTCTAAAGAATTGTTGCAAGGTGATATCCCTCTACTCTTCTAATTTCAACAAGGTAGCTAACCTTACTTCAATCCTATCATCACTAGAGTAAAATTTCTGCATGAACTCAAGGATAGGTATTTGCAAGTGAATAGGGAATGCAGGCTCTTGGCCATACACTAGCTTAAATGGTGAAGTCTTTAAATCAGCCTTGATCCTAGTCCTATCTGCCCATAGCGCAACTCTTAGCTGGGTATGCCAGCCCCTAGGATTGTTTTCTAACAGTTTTTTAGCTACCCCTAAGAGATTCTTATTGGTTGATTCTGCAACTCCATTTCCTTGTGGGTAATAGTTTGAAGAATATTTTAAGACAATTTTTTGATCATAAGCCCATGAAATGAACTCAGCAGAAGAAAAGGATGAGCCATTGTCACATACCAATGTGAAGGGTACTGCAAACCTAGTTGTGATGCATTCCATGAGGAACTTGATTACCACCTCTGTCGTGTTGTTCTTGCAAGGTATAGCCTCTATCCATCTCGTGCAATAATCTGTGGTAGTCAGAATAAATTTGTGTCCTATAGAAGAATTTGGGTTAATTACCCCAATAAAGTCCAATTCCCATTGGGAAAATGGCCTTACCTCGTAAATAAGCTGCAATGGCATGGCTGAATGGCATTCTTTTGATGCAAAAATCTGGCATATGTGACATGTTCTTACATGTTGATGGGAATATTTGAACACACATGGCTAGTAATAATCAGATCTGAGGATCTGATGTGCTAATGAGTCTACAAAACCATGACTTGTGCCATGTTTCCCATGAAATTTTGCAATCACATGTTTAGCCTCTTGTTGATCAAGGCATTGTAGGTACACTCCCTCAAAATTCTTCTTGTATAGCAATCCTCCTTTGAGCATATAATGGGAGCTCTTCATTCTCAGTGCTCTCCTCTAAGTTGTATTCATTCCCTCTGGGCACTGATTATTGAGCATTAAACAGATGATATCGACATACCAAGGGTCATTGGAAAAGGACTGCATTGTGTACTGCTGACAAGTAATGTTCTCACCAACATCTGCCATGGATTTAGATAGGCCCAGATCCTAGACAAGTTTCATAGGGAGAATCTCAAGATCGAACTCTTGCAAAATGGCCATCCATTTCCCTCTTCATTCCCCCAGCTCGCTCTACATAATTAGAGACTTCACAGTAGCATCAGGAACTACAACAATGATTCGACTCCATAGGATGTAATGTCTGAACTTCTTGACACCTCTAACCAGTGCAAAAGCTTTTTTTCAAGAGGTGGGTACTTAATTTCAGCATTCTTAAATGGAGAACTCATGAAAATCAATTGGCCTCTCCTCTCCCTCTTCTCTTCGTTGAGTTAGGACAGCTACAAAGGAATGTTCAGAAGCAAAAGAATAAATGTAGAATGGCTTCAAATAATCAGGGCTGCTGAGAACTAGTGCTTCCGAAATGGATCGTTTGACTTGAGAAAACATGGCCTTTGCCTCGTTACTCCATTCTATTACATCTTTCTTCATCATTTCATTCAATGGTTTTATAATTTTTGCAAAACCCATGATAAACTTTCTCACAAAGTTGATCTTTCCAAAGAAAGATCTCATCTCCTTCTTGCTTCATAGCCTGGTTATCTTCAGAATGGACTCAAATCGGTCTAGATCAATCAATATTCCTCTTTCATAGATTATGTGTCCCAAAAGTTTCCCTTCAGAAACCCCAAACACACACTTTTTAGGATTCAGGGAGACACCATACTGGATACATCTTTCAAGAACTTTAGCTAAGTTTGTAGTGTGGTTCAGTCTATCTTTAGAAAATACTGTCAGGTCATCCATGTAAATGATGATGCATTTTCCAATCAGATCTTTGAACGCTATGTCCATGGCACGCTGAAAAGTGGCTCCAACGTTTATCAGACCAAATGGCATCCTTATGTAAGCAAATGTTCCCCACTTAGTAGTGAAGGTTGTCTTCATTTTGTCTTCATAGTTAACAATCACCTGATTGTATCCAGAATAACCATCCAGGAATGATATCATTTGAGATCCATTAACAGTTTGCAAGACTTCGTCCAAAGAAGGCAGTGGGTAGTTGTCTTTTTCTGAAGCTCTATTCAAATTCCTAAAATCCACACATAGCCTGATCTCTCAATTTTTCTTACGGACTAAAACCAAGTTAGCCACCCATGTTGAATGTCATACAGGGAAGATTATCCTTGCAGAAAGTAATTTCTGAACTTCCTCAAAGATTAGTGGTTCAATTAGGGCGTTGACAGGTCGTTGTTTCTACAGAAAATGGTTTAGCTTTAGGCTTCAAAGGAATAGTATGAGTTATCACAGAAGCATCAAATGTCTTTAGATCTTAATATCCCCAAGCTATTGTAGCAATTTCCTTCTTTAGTTCCCTCACTATATCTTTTCTGATTGCTTCAGGGCAAGATTTCCCTATGTAAACATTTCTTTCTAGGCCAGAATCAGCTAGGTTAATAGTTTCATATTCACCTCCTTTATCTTCGACTGATACCTTTTCCCGAGCTCTTGGGTCTTAATAAAAAATTCTTTCTAAGGCTACCATTCCCTTGGGAATGCTATTACTTTTTAAATTGAGGACCCCCTCTGTATCGCAGTCTTTAGGGTTCCAGTCTCCTTGATCCCTGTTGGAATCATCAATGATCTGTCCTTCAAAAACATCTGAACTTGCTAGAAAAACAAGGATATGTTGATCATCATCAAAGACTTGAAAGTTCCTGACATTATCAGGAACAGCCGAGGTGGATATCAATTCCACTAAGAATATCTTAAGCTTGGAGCCCTACATGGGTTCCAGGGTACTTGCGGCAATAGCTAATGAATCAACTATCTGATTCTCCTCTCTAGGGATTAAACTAATCCCAAAAGCATCAAAGTCTTCAATCAGATTCCATACCTAATTTCTATAAGCTGCCAGCCTTCTATTGTGACATGTGCATTGGCTACACACTTGCTTGATAACCACTTTTGAATCCCCTTTAACCATTAATGTAGTAACTTTCTTCTTATGTGCAAACATCAGCCCCCAAGCTAGAGCTTCATATTCTGCTATGTTGTTAGTGCATCTAAACTGTAGCATATAAGAAGCAAAGGAAGTTTTCCCTTTCAGGCTGATTAATTCAATCCCAACACCACAGCCCGTCTTGGACTTGGATCCATCCAACGTGAGGGTCCATAGCTTATCATGAGCTAGGGTTAATCCCTTTGAGGTTATTATGGGCATTTGGATAAGATGAGCCATGGGTGGGGACACTTGATCCTTTGTCTCAAATATTGGTAAGAAGTGTTCAACAGTTCCCTCAGGTACAATTTCCAGTTCCTGCTTAGATATATCATGTAATCTATGGCTATCCTTTTGACAGTCACTTGTATCTTTGATTAATCCCTCGGGCTTTGGTATACTTGTGAGTGCAGGGGTATCAAGCAAACCTTGGGGTTGTTTATCGTAACTATGTTGGTCTAGTATCGTGACCGGGGTAAGTTCAATTTGAGGAGGGACTTCCTTTGAAGGTATATTATCCTTGGTTAACATTATTGCTTCTTTGGCTTCGAATCATAAGTGATTTGCAATGGTCTCAAGGTGACTTAGGCTAGTTTCCTCAGCTTGGGAAACATGATTTAAAATGTTGATGCAGGGTTGGCAGGTCAATTCAGAATGATTTTGGTAATGCACCCTGCACCAATTAGGGAGTAGAAGACTCTACAGATCGATATCTTCCCCCAAGACCAGTTGATCTTGTTGCAGCTTCCTAATCAATGCCTATTGATTTTCATTAATCATGGGGTCAGGGAAATTTTGTATTGATAATTCTTTAGGATCAAGAACTAAAAAGGTCAAAATTTCCTACCTTTTGTAAACCCCTATCCCGGTTTCAAAATAAGCTACCTCATTAGGACAATCATATTCAGTGATGACATGCTTGAGGTGAGGTTTTCTTTTAATCCTAATCTATGTAGGCACTCCCCTCCATGGTAGCCACATATGTGAAAAGTCGAGGGAGAGATATCCCCCTATACTTTTCATCAAATCTCTACTCAACAACATACCATAAGTCTCATGAATGTCTGCTACTTGAATATCTATATTGGTTAAAATCCTAGGGTCAGAGCCTACTTGCACATGTATATTTCTCAATTCTCCAACTACATTAACCTCTGTTTTATCAAGTTGGATGACCTTCTTGTTTGTTTGGATAGGGTTAAATCCCAATTTCTTGCATACAGAAAATGGCATAACATTGCCAGAAGCCCCTAAATCTAATAGACAATTATGTAGATTCTTCCCACATATTCTTAAACTCAAAAGAAATGGTAGGGTACCTACCTTGCTTCTATACAAAGTTGTGTTCATGTTTGCAGTAGGTGCCACCTTGCTTTTCCCTTTTGATTTATCAGCTTGCTCCAAAGCTTTCAACACTATCTCTCGTTGAGCAAGGCACCACTTTAGGATGTCAAAGTATGATAAATAAGTTTTTTGTTTCTACATCTCAAAAACAATATCAAACTTTGTGTTATAACTTGCATTAGTTTTGACAACCCCAGGTGAATTACCTTTGTTATGGAAGTCAGGTGGACCTTTTGGTGGAGGAGGGTTATTGTTAGCACTTTGATTCGGAGGCACCATGTGATTAGGTGGTGCTGATGTGGTGAACAGACCCTTATTCTGATTTCTTAGAAAGTATCCTCCCTTTGTTTGAAAGGCTTGGGAATCATACAAATCTTCCTCTAGTTCATTCTCACTTTGCATTGGGAATGAAGGTTCTTCCTCAAAGAGGTCATAAGTCATTGTTGTATCTACTGAGCCACCTTCTTTATTTGAATTCCCTTGGAATGGTTGGGCATCTTCCTGTGCCATCTTCATGATTTTCTCCATTTCTAGGCTCTGTTTCCACCCTCAAACTTCCATCAAAGCTGCTTTGAATGTCCTAGAGTATAGCCATTAATATCGATCTACCTTTATCCAGTAGAGATCCCAACTGTCACTTAGACTCCTGACCTTTTCTTCCTTTTAGCTTTCTTGTGCTCAAGATCTTTCTGCAAGTTGACCATCTTCGAGAAGCAGCATCCAACCTCCCCTGTTAGATCCAAACACCATTGCTTCACTGAGCTAACCCATGTCACGTACATTCTACTGATCTTCTTCACAGGGGTAGTCAATTAGTTAAACTGCCAATGGTTCACCTTTAGTTCCCTCTAATTGGTTGAATGCATGCCACTTAGGCTTTCCAGGTGGTCAAAGGCTTCTTCAAGTATAATTGCATGTCGGTGAGACACTTGTCATGTCTCCCCGATGCGATTATACTCTATAGCAGCATCGACATAGCATACAATTGTGGGTGAGACCTCATATCAAATGCAAAAGTTATATCGATATCACAAAAACCATCGGCAAGATAGTCATTATCGGCGAGAGGTCATAGCGAGTGTGCAAGAGTTATACCATAACATAAAGTTGTCACCCATACTATCGCTCTCGGGAAGACATCATAGCGAGTGCAAACCATTGAGCCAAGAGTCTCGGCGAGCCCTTCATCCTTTGGTGAAAGCTTCATTAGTCGGCGAGACATCTTTGGGTCGGCCAAACATTATGCCGAACTCAAGATCCTTCGGCAAGCTCATTTTATTTTGGGAAGACTCCATCTAGTTGGAAATATGTTATACCGATATCATTCGATGTCAGCGAGACTCTCCCTGGTCGGCAAGACATTATAGCAAAGCCCCCACCTTTCAGCGAGACTCTGGAGAGTCGGGAAGACTTCTCCTCGAGCAACCTTTCTTTCGTCGAGACCTCTAGCAGTCGGCGGGACTTCTCCCCAAACTCAAAACATTATACCAAAGGCATCATTATTTGGTGAGACTCCACTTGGTTACCGGGACTTCATAGCGATGACACCTCCTATCGGTGAGACTCCAGCAAGTCAGCGAGACATTATGGCGGGTAGTAGGAGTTATAGCGATATCCCCCCTTTCATCGCCGAGACAATCACACTCTCCAAGAGGTCATAATGGGTGCTAAGAGTCATACCGATGTCCATTTTCCATTGGAAAGTCCATCGCTATCGGCAAGACTCCCCATTGTTAGCAGGACCTTTCATCGAGCGTGAGTCATTACACCGAAGGCACCATCCTTCGGTGGGACTTCCTCCATTCAGCCAGAAATTATGCCGAACTCAAACCTTTAGGTGAGACTCCCCCGTGTTAGTAGGACATCTCCCTGAAACCATCCCACTTCAGTGAGACCTCACACCGTCAGTGAGACCTTACCCTGAAGCCACAACCTTTCGCTGAGACCCCCATTTGTTGGTAGGACCTCATAGCGAACACAAACCACTCTCCCCAATGCCGGCCCATTTCAGCGAGACCTCTATTTTTCGGCCAGACCTCATACCGATGCTACACCCTTTCGCTGAGACTTCCATCAATCGGGAAGACTTCTTCCCAGACCCAAATTCTTTCAACGATGCTAGCCTTGTGTGTAATGGTCGGTGAGACTTCTTTTGGTTGACGAGATATATAAAAACCCATGGTGATTAAAATGTCTGGCCGACTGGTATATTTCAAATGAATAGAACCACTGCTATTCGACAAGACATCTGGAGAATCTCACCGACTTTCTCCTTAGAGGAATTTTATGCCAAACCTAACTGAGGTATGCTTTCCAACTAAGTTCCTTGAGAAATACCATCAGGTGTACGATTTAATCCTACAACACAAATTCCTCCATTAGCCCTAAAAGCATATAAAATACACTATTGTTCATCATGCCTTCAATTTTAGCAAGAAGAAACCCAGCTCTAGCTGAGGCAGAACCAAAATTTGACAAAACAAAAGACAAAACTTAGGAGGAAAACAAAAGAACTCCTAAGACGAAACTAGACAACCAAAGGCAAAGAAAACGAAAGAAAAAGGGGGACCCATTTTGTTCCAGAATAAAATGGGGTGATTATGCAAGGCATAAAATTACCCTTGTCATTAGGAGTTTTTTGGTTTTCTTTGAAGATCTTGACTAGTCCTTTTGAAACAAGATATTTCTTAGTAGAGACTCCCTTTTCAATGACATCCTCAAATGTGTTGCAAAAATGGATTTGAAGTTGAATCATCAATTTTGTTTTGAGGTTTTCTACAAAGATAGGGACCAATATTTTTTTTGGTATGTGATAAGTACATTTGTTGGACATAGTTCACCACCTTTGATAAAATGATGTAAGTGACTCCCATTTCATTTGTTTGGTTGTACATAATTTTGATAAGGTCATTTCACTCTCAATGTTATAGGAAAAGTGTGTGATAAACTTGTTGGCTTGTTCATTCCATGTTCTTATCTGAGGAGGAAGATGCGTGAACCACTCTAGAGCCTACCTTGAAAGGCTATGTGGAAATAATCATATCAAGTACATAGGCTCAAAAGCAATGTCCATACATGTTTTGTTAAACTCCCTTATGTGTTCTACTAGATCTTCTTTCCCCTTATACTTGTTAAACCTTAGAAAATTGAAGTGTGGTGGGAAAGGTGGAATGTATATTCTTGTATCAAAGGGATTAGGGCATAATTCCTTCATTGTGTATGTTTTCTTTATTGTACCCATTTGCATCTTTTCCATTTGTTGTTGCATTGCTTGTATTTGTTGCATAAAAGTTACCATTAGTGATGGTGGTATATTTGGTTAACTTTGTACAAGAGAGTTGGTGTTGTATTTAAATGTGTTGAGATGGTTGTTTGATTGCAAAGATTTTGATTTCCTTGTTGGAAGTGAGATGTGAACATGGTATTGGTATTGGTAGTGGTTTGATGTTGTGATGGAGTTGAGTTTATGTGTTGAGGTTGTGGTGTGAAGTTGTTGTTTAGAATAACATGTCATCATGGAGGTTGGTTGGTGTTCAAGTGTGACCCAAAATACATGTTAGTGTTTGGTGTAGTGTTGGTCATTTTGGTTTGCACTCTTGGTGTGGAAATGTGAATCCTTCTTATTTTTGTTGGTGGGTTTGTGTTTTTATTTGTGTTGGTGTTGGTTGATGGTGCAGTATTTTGAGTGGATGTTGTGCTAAATGGATTTGCAAAAGTCATACCCATGGTACTAGAGGATGAAGGAAATGTATTATTAAATGTAAGAGTTGGTTCTTGAGATGTCACATGTTTTCTTTTGGTCCCAAATGATGGAGGATAGTGGATGTGTGTAGTTGTCAAATTATGTGTTTTTCCCCTGAGTGGCAAACTAGTGTGCATTTGTTGTGAGGATGATTGACCTTGTAAAACTATGTTGTGACCAAGACCTTCATTTTTTTTTTCTACAATTGTGGAAGTGTCAAAATCAAAGGGGATCTTAGTGCCTTTCTTAGAAAGTGCAAGAAAAAATTATTAGGATCTGCATTGACTAGTTCCTCTATACTTTGCACCATCTTAGGATCTTGGGAAGCTTCTTAAATTTCCTTAGGTGTTATATTTTGGTTAACTTCCTTCAATTTAAAATTGTTAAATGTATTTGAAATTTCACTTTGTATTGGTTGAAATTGGTTTGATGTTGACCCAAAGTTCATTTTACTAGTTGGATTGATATATGGGTCATATGAGTTATCCATGTCTTTCAATTTCCTTTGTGACTTTTGGATGTTGATACTTTTGGAAAGTATGCAACTAAGATGGAGATGTAAACTAAGGATGAAAATGGAAGATGATAATGACACTATGTTATGTTTTTGGAATTTTTGGACTATAAGGATGACAATGCAAAATATGAGAAAATTTTTGATATGCAAAAATGATGATGAAGCTATGACTATGATTAGGATGAAAAGTGCTAATGGAACTATGACTATGACTATGCTTGGATTGGGTATGCAATCTTGAACCTTAAAAGAGGATGCAGAGCAAACTATGATGAACAAAAGTAATAGCTCTAAATGTCAAGACCTCAAGAGGATAAACCAAGATGATGGTGATTATTACGATGATGATGATGATTATGATTGATAAGAGGTGAACCTAAACTAGACACATGAATTGTAGGCCCAACCTAAAGTTAAGATAGATGATAGGAGTGATAAGGTCAAGATGCCTAAAAGTGAGACTAATGGTCTACTCAATAGTATGATAAGCCTCCTAATATCAAGACTCACAAATGGTGTGGAAATGAAGCTAAGATATAGTGTATGCAAACTAGGACTATGCAAGATAACCTAAGGTGAATGATGAAATTTTGTGAATGAATTGACTGAACGTAAACAAGTCACTGAACAGAGTGGACAATCATAGTCTATAAGGAAACTAAAATTTGGATGTACAGATATTTTCCCCAAAAATTTGATTCTGACAATTATAGTGTTTAAAGCTATAGATGTGGTACAAGGCCAATCAATTGTGGTGCGGGACCAATTAATTATAATGCATAGATAAATGTAGGTTTTTTTCTTCCTAAGACATCTAACAATTTTAATGTGCTATCTCACGATTGTGGAGTTCTACCTTTTGGCCCTAACTTGATGTTTTCTAAGTTGTTTTCCATTTTTGGAAAGTTTAGATTTGATCATAAAACACAAAAAAACTTGAAAAATAGATTTGGCTAATTTTGACTCTTTAACTTCTTGGTAAGCAAGTATTTCACAAGTTTTCATCCACAAAACTCACATGGATTTGGTTCACAAACAATACAAACAAGCACAACCTAGCTAGTAGTAATAGGGTTTATCTAATATAGTTGGGCTTACCTCACCCCTGAGGGAGTGATGTAATCCATGAACAAGGAGTGGGTGAAGCAAGAGTATTCCAAGGTCATGTACCACCTTTACACCTCTTGCCCTGAAAGGAGTAACTCCAAACAAGGGACCTTTCCATCTCAACCAAGAATTCAACATGGTAAGTAACTTATCGGGATGGTGTTATCTTGATGCACCAACAATAGAAGATGACCAAAATTAGTCTTAGGATCTAAAATAATAGGTTTCTAGTGGGGGACTGCCATGAAAAGTAGTGGTTTACTTTAGATTTGAGACACTAAAGCCTCTAATCAACCCACATGTGGTATAACTTTACCATATATAGTTACTAACTTTCACCTTCACCCTTTTAATATAGCCCACTGGGAAATGTGCTTGAGGTTGTCCCCTTTGAGTTCTTTGTTATGATGTGTCTTAAAGGAATGCCTCACTACTATAAGAAATAGAGATTTCTATGTGTTTCTCATGCACCCAAGATCACACAAAGCACAAGGGGAGAGAATATGCACACACCAATATGGGATTTAGCACAACATGCAACTACACAAAACATGGAAGACACTTGTTCTTTTTAAGCACCAATTCCAAATGTTCCTAATTTAAAAATCACAAACACACAATGAAACCCTACAAGAAATTGGATTATTATTTTAGATCAAAAGGATTTCTCCTAATGATTTCCACAAGTTGAAAATTAGATATCAGTAACACAAGAAACCTCTACCCTAAGAATTACAAAAAGTAGAAAATAAAAATCTCATATTTATATGCTCTTTTTGCTATGATAGTCAATTATGGCATATAGAGGCTCAAATGTGTCACAAAAATATCATGTAGGAACAAATGATTTTGGTGAATGAAATTGTGACTATAGTGAACCAAAAGGTGACTATGGCACATGACTAAACAATTGTGATGTTTCTATAATGCTTGTGGTGTTATACCTATAACTCCAAAAAAACATAAATTTGACAAAAAAAGAAGTAAAAATAGATGATGCATATGATGTAAGAAAACTGTTAGAATGTCATAATGAGAACCAACAGCCAAGAAAATACTCCAAAACAATGGTGATTGCAGAAAATTTATTTTTCCAAAATGACAGTCAGATGCATATTATTGGGAGATGTTGTGGCTTTATACTAAAAAAATGTGTTGTGTTGTGCAACTATTGCATTGTTCGAACACTCACTTATGTTGTTGTGTAAATCAATTATGGTGCACTCCTGAAAAATAAAACTTTTCAATTTTTTTGAAAAGTCTGATTAGTTCACTTCCGGTTCACCAAATGTGGATAGGGTTAGAATTCAAGGGAATAAGCATAAATCAATAATAACAACCACAAACTATCTAATTCAAGAAATAATGAACCTAATCCAATAATGAAGCACAAATGAACATAGAACTCATAATGATAAAGCAATAAATCTCCCTTCCTATGCCATAGTTGAATCACCTCCATTTCTAGTCTTCATTTTTACTTGTTTGTTCTCAGATTTGTAGTATGCAATGTACTTGGTAAGCTTGATATTGATGCAAGATATATATAGATCTCAAGATAGAAAAAATTCAAATATTGTGATTGTAAGGTTGAAATGAAATGGATGGCTTGCTTTTATAGAAATCCTAATTCAAATGAAGGCATAGGATTGAATTATGATGTATCTAGTGATCAATGGATAAGATTAATTAAGAAGAAAAGAGATAAGGATGGGAAGGATGGACCAAAAAATAAGAAAATAGTTTAGATTTAGAGCTTAGCTAGCAAAAGGGTAAATTAAATAATAAAAGCATTATTTAATTTAGGGAATGGTGTGATGAATAATTAAATAATAAAAATATTATTTAATTATAGAAGAAGAGGTAGATGCTAAATATTAAATAATTAAAATAATTATTCAATAGAGAGTGGATGAAAATGAGGAATAATAAAATAATAAAATAATTAGTTGATTATAAAGGAGAGGAAAATGATAAAATAATTAAATAAATAGATTTTATTCAATTATGGAGGGAAAAAGTTAATGAATAATTAAATAATTAAATAAATAATAATTTATTTAATTATAGAGGGAAAAAGGATAATCAATGATGCAATTTAAATAAAATTGATATTTATTTAAATTAATCAAGGAGGAATAAAGATAAAGTAAATTAATTAAATAATTAAGAATTATTTAATTAATAGAGGAATATGACATTAGAAAATAATTAAATAATTAAAATTATTTAATTATGCTAGGAAGAAGGTGAATTAATGATAAAATGTTGCTTGCAAGCTCGGGACATTTTTCAGTGTGTATACCCAATAATATTTTTTTAGTGTTTCATGACGACCATACAATGACCCCTTTGTAGTAGAATATTCTATATATATACAAACTCTAACTACCATGCATACATCTATGTGTACTATAAAACTTTATATATTTTAATATTATGTAATATTCTATCCAATCTTGTTATAGGAATTAAAAAATAAAATAAAAAACTAACCCAAACCTGGCTTTATTTTATATGGATCCATAGGTTTTGGGGAATTCTAGTCTCAATAGTGAGGTCTATTTTTGTCTATGAGGCCTCCACCAATATATTAGGACCCAAACCCCCCATAGAAAGGGACCTAACAAAAATAATTCTTTTTAAATCTTAATCAAACCCTAGATTTGGAATAACCCAAGTTTATAAATACACTTACAGTTTTAAAAAATCCTCCATTCTTTTGTTGCAAGACCATAAATACAACTATGCACAATAATCTACCTATAATGCCCCAACTTAACACACTCAGGAAAAAACATGACAAAACATTTTTTTAAAACAACCAAAGTAATTTTAAAATTATTCTTATTAATTTATCTATCATTTAAAAATATATATTATAAAATAATTATGAGAAGAAATTTGTTTCATCAAAATTATTCGAAACAACACCACATTTAGTCAACTATGTCTAATCTAGAACCACAAACATCTCATTTAGTCAACTATATCAGCTAAAATCATTGAAAAACATTGCTTCATTGCCTCAAGTACAAAGTACAAAGTATTTCCAAAAAAAATTCCCAATCCTTACAAAGAACTTTAGCTATAAATATGTACAAGTCAACATGACAATACAAATTTTTTACTTATATAATCAATCCAACAAACTTTGTGGATCTTCTTTACTCTATATTGTATCCAATATTTTCTTGTTAGACTTTTGAAATTTCCATAATTTATTACTCAAAAATATATCCCCATGTTGATCAAGTAAATATTTAATGCCACAAAAAGTATAAAATGATGAAGAATCTTCTTATGTGTGTCAAAGTCCTCAAATAAACAAAAATAAAAAAAAAATCATTGGGTACCTTCTAAGACATGTTCCATTAACAACCATTGATCCTATAATACACTCAATCTCTTCTCGATATATGATAGGTGAACCCAATTTATTATTTTCCTCAACACAAAAACATAAATAATAATTTATTACTTCTTTACATTCTTCACCCATAATAATTACATAAAGATTCCTTGAATTGATCTATGTGTTTAATTAGAAAAATGTAATAAATGATGCAAAATACAACAAAATAATATAAAATAAAATATAGTTCCTTATTGAACTATTTATAAAATGTATTCTTGTAAGGAAAGCTAAGCGCAGAAGCAACTCTCCTAACGTCAAAACCTCAGGGAAGAATGCAGAGATACTTTTAAATTTTCAATTATAGTCCAATTAAGATACACTTTAAAGCAATAACAGAAACAGAGAAATAA
This sequence comes from Sequoia sempervirens, assembly GCA_007258455.2. NCBI lineage: Eukaryota > Viridiplantae > Streptophyta > Pinopsida > Cupressales > Cupressaceae > Sequoia > Sequoia sempervirens. The sequence continues at coordinate 60,338 of VDFB02015702.1, read as the reverse complement.
TCATACACAGATGAACACCAGATTTACGTGGGAAAACCCTTACGGGAGAAAAACCCACCACACCAAGAGAAGTCACTTTGTATTACAGTAATAAGAATTACATACAGATATTAGACTTATCTTTCTGATGTCAGTTTACAGCAACATTCACAATGATCAACCTTGCTACAGAACACTCAAATTAGAATCCTCTTAGAATTACATTCACTGATCACTCATCAAACCTAACATCCAACTGTTCATACAAACATCGAACCGATCACCATCTTCCATCTTTGAGTATATCCATGATGTCCCTGTCAGTCCAACTTCCTCTCAATAACAGCTGCAACAGTCCAACTGCTAGCAGTTCCCATTCTATTCTCTGATTGATCAAGGACAAACCACATAGGATGGTCAATCGGTCAAAGGCATTCAAAAGAGTATTCACATGTTGGTGAGACACTAACCGTGTCTCCCCGATGCCACAAGACTTAACCATCGATGTTGCCAAGAGTCATCACTACCGGCAAGAGGTTCCATCGAGTTCAGAAAGATATCACTCAGACTTAGCCTTGTCACCAAGACCTCATACAGATGATCATCACTTGTATCACTATTCGGCAAGACCATCGTCCTTTTCCAAGAGATCATACCAAGCCTTCAAGTCATTTTGAAATGACCAATAGTCGGCAAAACTTACCGCTATTGCTAAGAGTTCTTACCGAAGTCCCCAAGTTACCCCGAGACCACTAATCACTAGGAGTCATACCGATAACAAACTATAACATCGGCAAGACAAACGCCCATCGCCAAGAGTTCTCACCGAGTGTTCAAGTCTCTCCCCGATGACCCCGAGTGTAATGCTATCGACAAGACTTTCCATATCGATAAGACTTCATCCCGAAACACATGAGTTACTCCGATGACCACAAGTGTATAACTATCGGCAAGAATTCTCTTGTCGGTATGAGACATACCGAACATCCAAGACTCTCCCCGACACTGCTTGTCGCCCAGAGTCTCCTTGATATATGATAAGAGTGGCTTGTCGGCCAGAGATCTCCCCTCGGTAGAAGGTTACAGTGAACGTCACAAGTCACAGTGACAACACTAGTCGACAAGATAGTGACAAGGTCTCAGTAACCAAAACTTTTCACAAGGTTCCAAAGCTACTAGTTGGCCAGACAAGATGGATGTCACACCGACTATGCTCTTCCAGAGGTTTCAGCCTGTGAGATTGAGGCACATATTTCCAACAATCTCCCACTTGACGAAGATCACATAGGCACCTCCAGAGCATAATGAAACTACTGAAATTCATGGGCACTGAGGCCCATTGAATTGGCACACCACCTGAACTTGTCTGTGCTCACCGGCTTCATCAATGCATCTGCAACATTCTCCAAAGTATCCACCTTTTCTAACGAAACCTTTCCATCCTCCACCATATCTCATACAAAGTGATACTGTACATCTATATGTTTCATCCTGGCATGGAAAGTATGATTCTTTTCCAAATAGATAGCACTCTAACTGTCACAATAAATTGTTATTTTCCCTACATCAAAACCAATGTTAGAAAACAAATGTTTCAACCAAAATACTTCTTTACAAGCATGTGTAGCTGCCATGTATTCAGCCTCTGTAGTGGACAAAGCGACTACAGCCTACCACTTACTCATCCAACTAACTACACCACCATTCAACATGAAAGTATATCCACTGGTGGATCTTCTACTATCAATGTCCACTACCCAATCAGAATCCACATAGCCTCGAATGCTGAGAGTCCTCTGTGATTCAACCAAGTTCCCATGGTAGCACAAAGCATATTCTGAAGTGCCCTTCAAATATCTAAATACCCTCTTCACAACATCCCAATGTGTCCTTCCAGGATTAGCCATAAACTGACTAAGTACTCCCACTACTTGGGCAATGTCTGGCCTTGTATAGACCATTGCATACATAAGACTTCCAACCACACTAGCATAAGGTACATTGGTCATGTCCTCCATCTTAGTAGGAGATTTTGGATAGTCTTCAACAGATAGCTTCGTTCCCTACAAAATTAGAACAACTAGCTGCTTGCAATCATTCATGCAAAATATCTCTAGAACAGTCTCGATATACTTAATCTGACTGAGCCAAAGTTTTCTACTATTCATGTCCCTGGTTATCTCCATCCCTAGAATATACCTTGCTGCACCAAGATATTTCATTTCAAACTTAGTAGACAACTGAGACTTAAGATCAGAAATCATCAACTTACTATTGCCTATGAACAACATATCATCAACATAGAGAGCAATAATAAGAACTTGATCACTTTCAGCTTTGTAATACACACAATGATCAAATTTTAATCTTACAAATCCCAATGACAAAACAAATGTGTCAAAATTTTGGTACCACATTCTAGGAGACTACTTTAACCCATACAGAGACTTTTTTAACTTGCAAACCAGTTTCTCTTTTCCTTTCTCCACAAAGTGCTTAGGCTGGGACATATAAATCTCTTCTTCAAGATCACCATGAAGAAATGTTGTCTTCACATCCATCTATTCAACCTCTAAGTCATACACTGTTGCAAGTGACAAAAGAAATCTAATGGACATCAGCCTAGCTACAGGAGAAAAAATCTCATAATCAATTCCCTCTACTGGGAATAACCCTTCGCAACCAACCTCACTTTGTATTTTTCCACACTGCCATCCAAACCTATTTTCTTTTTAAATACTCATTTGCAGCCCACAACTTTTCTACCTTTAGGCAAGGGCACACCAAACTCCAAGTATCATTCTTTTCTAATGATGCCATTTCTTCATTCATGGCTTCCAACCAAGATTTTCAATCAGAAATTCTAAATGCCTCTTTCACAATTCCTAGGTTCATCAGTGCTAGAAATTAAAGCATAGGCACAAGTAGAATCTATCAAAGGGAACCCATACCTATCAGTTGCTTTCTTTCATGAGTTGACCTCCTCACTTGCTGAGGCTGAGGTTGTTCTTCTTCATCAGAACTCTCAACTACTTGAGCTCTCCTCAGTTTCAGGTATATTTTGAATTTCCAATTCCTCTTTATCTAGTGTCGAGGAATTTCAACTACATCCTTTTGTTTTCTAATTTTGTCTCTGATGCAGATCCAAGGTAGAAGGCTTCAACTCAAGAAAGATAACACTTTTGTTGTACAGAACCTTCTCTGTATGAGGATTCCAAAGCTTGTATCCTTTTATGCCAGCACTATAACCAATAAAATTACATTTATAGCCTTTTTCAACAAGAGCAGCACTTAGAGAACAGCTTATCAAGTAACATGCTATAAATCCTTCAACCCAGAACTTCTCCTCCAAGCTAGCACTACTCAGCATACTTTGTGCTCTCTCCATCACTGTCCTATTGAACCTTTTGCAACTCCATTTTGCTGCGGAGTATAAAGGTGTAGTTTATGTCTTTTAATCCCATGATCTTTATAGTACCTCTTGAAATCATCAGAACAAAATTCACCGCCATTATCAGTCCTTAAACATTTTATTTTCTTCTAGTCTATTTTCTACAAGGTTCTTAAATTCCTTAAACCGACTGAACACTTCGATTTACTTTTCAAAAAATAGACAAATTCTTCTTGAATAATCATCAATGAACGATACATAGTACCTTTGACTTAGACAAAGAAGGAACATTCAACTGGACCAAAACATCAAAATGTATATAATCAAGCAAACCAGAGATTTGAGAGGACTAGAATAAAATGAAACATGGTGTTGTTTGTACCATATATACAATGTTCACATAAGCCAAATTTGAGGTTACAATCTTCAAGCCCCTCAACCAAGTTTTTATTCTTCAAGGTTTTAAACTTTTTTCACCAATGTGGCCTAGCCTATGATGCCAGAGCATAGTCTTTTCTACTGAAGTTTAACTTCCATAGAGTTTACAATCGGAATTTCTTCCTCTTTACCTCCAAGAGTAGCTTTTTGTGACTTGGCAGAGACACTATTGCATTGCATAACATGTGCATCTAGCTTATACAAGGTACCAAAACCAGCACCCCTTGCTAGCACCAAAAAGCCTCTAGTCATCTTACAGCCATTTCCAGAGAATGTGACTTGGACTCCAATATCATTCGCATACTAACAGAAAGTAAGTTATGAGCCAGACCTGGTATATGCATTACATCATTAATTCCCTTCACTCTTCCATTAGGGAATTGAATTTTGACTCTTCCACAGACAACTATCTCAAAAGATGAATCACTTGCCATTACACCTTTCCACCATCGTATTTTCATATACTTCATGTACTCTATGAGATTTTGTGTGGAAAGATGCTCTAGAATCAATCAAAGACATCATTTGATGCCCTGTGTAGCCAAGGCTGTAATGAAAGCGTTGTATCACTGAAGAATCATTGTCAGAGAATACTTCTTCTTCTTCTTCTCCTCTTTACAATCCTTTCGGACATGACTAGGTTGCCCATAATTCCGACTTCACCTTGGACTTCTTTCCAGGAGACTTTGATCTCCCCTCGATTTTGATTTGGACTTCTTGTCCTTCTTCTTGCTCTTTATCTTTCTCGATTTTCCTCTAAAAGAAGAGCCTTCGCCATCTCGAAGATTTCCTTCTCATCTCTTCCGATAAAAAGAAGCAACAACATCTTCCATCTTGAAACTTGATGTTGTACTCCCAATAGCCATCACCAGGTGATCCCAAGAATTGGCAAAAGAACACAATAAAACATATAGTGATCCTCTTCTTCAATCTTCACACCCATAGATGTTAATTGTGCAATCAACATGTTCAATGCATTCAAATGATCAGCAATGTAACCTCCCTCCTGCATTCTCAAAGCATACAACTTCTTTCTCAAGAACAATTTATTCACCAAGGATTTCCCTTGATAAATAGATGCCAGTCTCTTCCACAAGGAAGATGTAGTCTTCTCTTCATGCACATTTAGAAGAATAGAGTCTACCAAACAGAGCCTTATTAGCCCCTTAGATTTTCTATCTGCAAGGTCCCAATCTTCTTGCTTCATGCATGTAGGCTGCTGTTCCAGACACATCAATCCAAAGATCATGATCCACTAACAGATCTTCCATTTTAAGTTTCCACAACTCAAAATTGTTGCTATTGAATTTCTCAATTTCAATCTTTCCTGACGTGCTTGCCATCTTAACCTGTAATTCAAATTACCAAACTTCTACAAGACTCCCATTGAACAAAAATTGACAAAAAAAACTCTACATATCCACAAGGATAACACAACTGGCCAGGCTCTGATACCACTTGTAAGGAAAGCTAAGTGTAGAAGCAACTCTCCTAACATCAAAACCTCAGGGAAGAATGCAGAGATACTTTTAAATTTTCAATTATAGTCCAATTAAGATACACTTTAAAGCAATAATAGAAATAGAGAAATAATCATACACAGATGAACACCAAATTTACGTGGGAAAACCCTTATGGGAGTAAAACCCACCACACCAAGAGAAGTCACTTTGTATTACAATAATAAGAATTACATACAGATATTAGACTTATCTTTCTGATGTTAGTTTACAACAGCATTCACAATGATCAACCTTACTACAGAACACTCAAATTACAATCCTCTCAAAATTACATTCACTGATCACTCATCAAACCAAACATTGAACCGATCACCATCTTCCATATCTGAGTATATCCATGATGTCCCTATCTATTGAATTTCCTCTCAGTAATGGCCACAATAGTCCAACTGCTAGCAGTTCCCATTCTACTCTCTGATTGATCAAGGAAAAACCATGTAGGATGGTCAATCGATCAAAGACATTCAAAAGAGTATTCACATGTCGGTGAGACACTAACCATGTCTCCCCGATGCCACAAGACTTAACCATCGATGTCGCCAAGAGTCATCACTATCGGCAAGACGTTCCACTGAGTTTAGAAAAATATCGCTCAGACTTCACCTTGTCACCAAGACCTCATACCGATGATCATCACTTGTATCGCTATTCGGCAAGACCATCGTCCTTCGCCAAGAGATCATACCGAGCCTTCAATTCATTCCAAAATGCCCAACAGTCGGCAAGACTTACCACTACCACTAAGAGTTCTTACCGAAGTCCCCAAGTTACCCCGAGACCACCAGTCTCCAGGAGTCATACTGATAAAAAACTATAACATCAATGGCGAGACAAACACCCATCGCCAAGAGTTCTCACCGAGTGTTCAAGTCTCTCCCCGATGACCCCGAGTGTAATGCTATCAATGAGACTTTCCATATCGATAAGACTTCATCCTGAAACACATGAGTTACTCTGATGACCACAGGTGTATAACTATCAGAAAGACTTCTCCTGTTGGTATGAGACATACCAAATGTCCAAGACTCTCCCCGACACCGCTTGTCGCCTAGAGTCTCCTCAATATACGATAAGAGTGGCCTATCGGCTAGAGATCTCCCCTCGCCAGAAGGTTACAGTGAACGCCACAAGTCACAACGACAACACCAGTCGGCAAGACAGTGACAAGGTCTCAACAACTAGAACTTTTCAGAAGGTTCCAAAGCTCCTAGTCGGCCATACAAGATGGATGTCACACTGACTATGCTCTTCCAGAGGTTTCAGCCTGTGAGATTGAGGTACATATTTCCAACAATTCTAATTTAACTAATGATTTTATCTTTATGAGTTTTAGTTCTTTGAAAAGTTGATACATATCAAGTGGGATTTGTACATGGAGAACAAAATCATACCATCTACCTCATATATATAGTCCATGAAATTTAATTTAATCTTATAAAAGAGTGGATCTCACTTGATCCCATCATTGTACAACAATTCTCATACATTAAAATTTTAGAGCTTCATCTATCAACCCAAAAAAAATTGAGCTATAGACTTACCTTCACTACCTGGAAAAACATCATTCAATGATAGATGTCACATCTATCAACTTTTTACTTTATTTATACTTAAAATATTATCATGGTAGGGCTCTTTTAATTTATTATCTTGCACCATAATTCTCCCCCTTCCCATTCATGGCCTATGATAAATTCCATATATGTTGAACACTCCTCATCTTATGCATCCTACTCAACTAAAAGAGCATTACAGAGTTGTTGAACTAAAATGCACAATTATATCACCATATGATATGTTAACTAAATTTGATATTCTTGCTGGCCAAATAATGTACATCTAAAAGTAACCTTGCATAAACTCTGTAGAATAAGTGTGATCATAATTGATATAAAAATGATACTCTGTGAAGATATTCCTATCTTTCTTTGTACTTTCAAGTGCATGAATGAAATCTATATACATAAATATAGCAACCTAAATGAATTTTTATTTTTGTGAATAAACCTCATTCTATAGCTATAGTGTATAATTATTTACAAATTTTATAATTGAAATGATATTACTAAGTGAAAGTTTTTCCTTGCATAACTTGATTTTTAATTCCAACCATCAATCTCTATGGGTATTTCCTACATACACATACACTATATTCTCTCAAAAAATATACATAAATTGATATACTAGTATATTTATACTCACTATTTTTCACTATTTTTCTTTATTATATACTCATGCAAAACTTCACTAGTATGCAAACCTACACATATATGTTGATAAACATCATAATTATAAAAAAATAAGTATGTACTCTACAAAAAAATGTTGTGTATGTGTTATTTATTTTGACATAAAAATATTTTTTTCATTTCAAAATACCTTTGAATAATTTTTAGTTAAGGAAACATCTCTACAAATTTTCAAAAAAAATGCATTTGCTTCATATCAAAAAAATTCTTTGGACATGGATCACACTTTTGAAATCTAATTCTCTCTTTTAGAACATCTCTTTGATTAAGTGATACTCTTGTTTCATTTTTACCAAATTCTTCAATTAGGTAACTCAATGCTTCAACTATAATGTTATATATCTATGGGAGTCTACTAGATAATTCCCATAGTTGATATCTATTTCAGTCCTCAACTATTTCACACCTCTCAGTGGATTTCACAATCTTTTATTTTTACTTTTCTTGTTTGGCTTGTTTTACTTATTAGCAAGTTTTATTTATTTGATTACTTACTATTGTTGACGTAGTTATAGGTTGTGTTGTTGTCAAGAGAAACTACACATGTCATCCAATGTTGTCATTGATGGCAACCCTAGTTAGTGATTTGATACGCACGTCAGTATTTGCTCATACCAGAAGTCAAATTGAAGATCAATAATTATCTATCAAACTAGAACAGAGCATCTAACAAAATTGTGTTCATGGATTCATATGAATTTTTTTTTTTATCGTTTTGAGATTTGGATCTTAGGGAAGGTTTTTTGTTATATGATCTATGTTATCCTTGAATCTTAGAGCCTCGTATCGATCAGTGTGAATGTTAGAAGATCTGGTTGATTATTTTTCTATTTAACAATGCAAAAAGGTTGACCCGGTGTATGTAGCGTATTGTGGATATTCAAATAGTAATTGTTTAAGTGTTTTTGTGTTCGAGCATGTTGATTTGGGTCCTCACTATGTTGTGGCCATCTTTGATTTGTGTGCATTGAAAATTATTCATGATTTGAGCCGATAGTTTGTAAATATTTTCTATTTTGTTGAAGTCGACATGTAGCGATTAAATCTTTAGTTGTGGATATATATAAGTGATCATTTATATCATTTGGATGTATGTACGAAGTGTGTTGGTGTGTGTATAAAAGTTAGAAGGATTGTAGAGAAATTATGCATAGTTTCACTTGTGCATAAAAGGATTTGCGATGCGAATTAAAGAAGACAGAGCAAAAGAGCAGAATTAGATAGAAGATCAAGAATGTGATTGATGTGCTTAACTGAAACTGTAATCAGGCATTAGTAGATGTTATTTTCTTAGTTCAAATCTTGTGGATGTAATCAAAATATTTTTTTAAGGCAGTGAGTCTTCCTTTTGTATTTGAGTAGTGAGCTCTAGGTAGTGTTCCTGAATGCATGTGCATTCCTTTTGTAAGCACTTTTTGAGTATACTTAGATTATATTGTGGATTGACCTCCACCCTGGTTTTTCACCTAACAGGGTTTCCATGTAAAAAATCCTTGTGTTATGGTGTTGTGGTTGTTTTTTTTATGTTCATGCATCTTTCTTTTGGTTGAATGTTATAAGTTCTTTAAAGATCAGATTAATAAAGTTAAAAAATGTAGAACATTGATTCACCCCCCCTCTCAGTGTTTCTTAATTCCAACAATTAGTATCAGATCCTAGTTCCTTAGAAGAAGTTTAAAAGCTTGGGGAAGATCTAGGAAAGTGATTCAATGGATTCAAGTAGTTGTCAACAACTTTTGGTGGCCCTAGATGATCTTTATCAGTCTAAATCTGAAGTTCGAGAATTGCAAGCAAGCCTCATGAAAGTTGAGAAATTCATTCAATCATTGAAAGATAAAATCAATAAGTCCAGGGGAGAAGAGAAAGGAACTCTATGATCAGATCAAGGAGAAAGAGAGTAGAAGCATTGAAGGTGAACAACTAAATCAAGCCCTAAAGGAAAAGACAGAAGAATGTGAAAAGTTTTCCAGAGACAATGCAGTCCTAAAGCATGAGATGGAATCTATTGTGATGAGGATGACCAAGGAGATTGAAGATAGAAAGAATTAGAATGAAGAGAATCTTTCTCAGTCATTGAAACAAAATTTTGAATAATGCAATCGAATTACTAATGGATTCAATCAGCTGGAGCTTGAATTGGAACAATCTAAAAATAATGAAGAAGAGCTTGAAAAGTAGATTGTTGATCTCAGAGATGAACTTGCGACTGCAAATGAATTCAAGGAGAATTTCAATATTAGCTCACCCAAGCTTGATGAACTAATTAAAACTCAGAGGACTGGAAGTGACAAACAAGGTCTTGGATATGAGAAAGGAGAATGCTCCGGATCTGGACAAAGGAGATTTAGGCTAGGAAATCAGATGAACAAAGCTAAAAGGTATCTGATAAGACAACCTAATGCTCAAAGGTTCAATGGTTACTATTTTCTTTGCAATAAATTTGGTCATATGGTAGCTCAATGTAGAAGTAGAATGAATCCAAGTGGTCCATCATTCTTAGGTTAGTGTTACAATTGCAATAAGTATGGTCATAAGTCAAATGAATGTAGAAATGTGTCAAACAACATTTTCAATAGAGATGTCAGATGTTATACATGCAATAGATTTGGCCATATTGCTAACTAGTTCAGATCAAGATAAAATCAACGAAACAACTAGTCTAGAAAAAGAAATGTGGTGTGCTACAATTGCAACAAATCCGTTCACATTACTATATTTTGTAGAAGTAGGAAGGGTCCAGTAAATCAAAGGAAAAACATGCAGAAGGATGAAAAGGGAAAAGGAAACGTTACTACAGATGAGATCAGGAAGCAAATGAAGAAGATATGGGTGAAGAAGAGTCCTTTTGATACAAGAAATGATTCCACACTAGAACCAAGTTTTGGTAATTCCTCTGGGAATTAGTTTAAGGCCTCTGGCCTAGGGGGACTTCTTAAGAAAATATTTTAAACCCACTTGTTGGTAGTTGATACCGGAATGTGGAAGATTGCAATGATTGCATTAGTGATGTGTAGATGTTTTGGAATGTCTTGTGGAGAGAATTCATGCAAACTTGAAGGTTCGCAGAAGAATTTTCTTTCACAATCTATGAAAATAGGGTATCCGAAAGACTTAGGGTAAAATAATTTATTGCGATGAAAAGATTAGGTGTGTGTGATAAAAATTCATTTGTATCCTTCATTTGTCACATTGCACTTTGAGAAGAAGTTTGGAGAGCTCTAAAGTGAACTTTGGAAAAATTTGGAAAAGATTCAAGTTTGAAGGCGATTCGGTGATCAAACCCTAATCTAGCGAAAGGTATTTATTCAAAAACTCATAAATTTGAAAATTTTGGAAATGGTTGCTATGTTGGTTGTGAATATTAAGGATAGACCCCGTCTGAAATTCAAATGACACCCGTTCAAATTCATTGAAACAAAACCTTTAGATGCATTTTCATCTGTTCCATATGGAATTTTGCATATTGAAGACATTAGGGCATAGATTCATGCAAACGTTGAACAATTAGGAAGCTCCCAGTTATTGAATTTATACTCCAATCACATTGTGGGAGAAGATCTCCATGTAAAACCTAAATTTAATTCCTTGGAGGAGAAGAAATTCACTCAGATTATGAAATTTATCGTGTTTGAAGAAAATGAATGGGTTTGGTATATATTGAGTCAAGTGCATGTCGAGTTCATGTGGTTAAGTCAGCCTTTTAAGATCACAAAGGAAGCTGTAAGGATTGTTGCTAGTTTAAATTCATCTAGTGGGTTGTCGACATTGAAAGCTATGAAGAATCAAATAGTTACTTATGCAACCGGTTCAGTATTCGATAAGAGAGCTATGAAAATTGATGATATTATTGAAGTGGATGTCATATTTGCTTCTATGGTCATTAGGTACAAGATTTATCACTCCAGCCAGGACAATTCTGTATTTGGTACAACAATCTATGTAGCATATCAGATGGTCAACGAAAATGTAGATTATGATTTGTGTGAGTTACTTTAGAGCCAAATAATTGAGAATCTGTTATTGTGTTTATTCTTTTATTTCATGAATGAAGTTCTGGGAATTGAAAAAGTGTATTGGCAAGGTGATAAATCTATAGTTGTTCAAATCAGAGACATATTATACAACATTGGTGATAGTAAAGCTAGAAAAAATACTATTTGGGCTTATTTCAAGAGTTTTCAGAATGAGATGCAAGCCAAGGAAAGGATTCCCACATCTATTGTGGATAAATACAAGGAAATTTTTTTCTTTATGGCTGATATTGATCAATGTTTGATGGAAGCTGTAGAACCTAGAACAATGTGGATAATGCCTATGGGCTATGAGGTTGAGGAACACATCTTGGAGCTATATGCTCAACACCTGTTAAGTAAACCTGAGGATCTAACAGAAGAAAGGTTTGGTACCTTTGAAGAAAAATATTTGGAAGTTCATACTCAATTGAAGAAGCTTATGATAATCTGAAAAGTGAGAAAATAAGTGGAAGATTTTGTAGAAAGCATGGGGATATCAACTGAAGTAGTGAGAGAAGCTAGGAGGAGAAGAGAACAAGCTAAAATAGGAGAGCTAGATAGAACTAAATCTACTAGTCTGACAACATCCTCTACTATAAATAGATCCACAAGGAGCTCTACTCTCTCATCTAGTCCTCCAAAGAAAGCAATCCCAGTGAAAGCTCAAGCTAAGCCATCTGGTAGAGAAGGAAAGAGGAAGAAAGAAAAGCGTACTATAGTCTATGTTGTTTTAGAAGATGAAGAAACTAAATCTAATGAGGAGGTAAGAGAAATAAAGCATACATGCACCAAAGGATCAAAATTCTCTAAGGACAAGCCCTTGGGTGAAGAGAAAGCAAAGAAAAAGATGAAAATTGACAAATCAGGTATGTATATAGAAAAACTAGAGAAAGCTTTGATTAAGGATGGTAATCTTAGGCCACTTTGTGAATGGTATGACAACTTTGATAATGTCAGTCAAAGAGTTCTTGAGGAATCCACAATAAAGTACTTAAACAATTTCAATATGACCCTCATTGAAATAATGTTTGAGTTACCAAAAGGTTTGTATGAAGTTTTAGAAATGAGGAGAGTGAATGCAAGAATGGAAGAAGAGGAAATGAGAGAACAAATGCTTGCTAATCTGTGTCCGATGATGTCTATAGAAGAGATGAAGAATATTCTAAATGAATCAAAAAGGGATTTCAAGAGAAATAAAAGGGTGAATAAGATAATGATTGGGGAAACTAAAGAATTTGTAAAGGATACTGAGAAAATCCTTAAGGCAATTCTATTAAAGAACATATACAATGTTGTCTATAAAGAAGTGTATGTTGAAGATGTTCCATCTGGTCTAGTAACAAAAGAAGGAAAAGAAGATACATTTGAGGATAATTTGAATCCTCTTGACATACATGACAATGAAATTCCTATGGATACTGAAGCTCCTAAAGTTGTGTCGATTGAAGAAAAAGAGATTCCTGAAGCTATGGGAGAATCAGTGATTGAAGAAAAGAAAACTGAAGTGAAGGAGATTCTTGTGGAAGCAAGAAACATTGCTAAGGCAGTGAAGGAGTTTTTATAAGAGAAAAAAGAGGAGTTTGATCCTCAACTAGTTAAAGGTCCTATTAACTTGGCAACTTTATCTCCCATTAAGAAGCTAAAGGTAGCATCATTTGCTTAGGCCAAGGAAAGGGAGGAGATTTTGAAATATCATATTGAAGATAGTGAGCTATTAAATCTTGCATCTGGTATTTTGGAGAAGATTATTCCTTCATATGTCAATGATTCATCTAATTCTCTATCCAGTCAGCTAAAGAAACTTGTTAACTTTTTAAGTACTCACTTTGAGTCACTTGAAAAATAAGCTATGGATAAGGTTCAAAAGGAGTTTGATGCTAAAAGGTTCAATATATTGAAGGGAATGATTGAAAATTATAAATAGTTGTTAGCTACCTATGTAAAGAATATTCAAAGTTCTTTTTTTGAAAGTGGAAATATTTACAAGTCATGCTTATCATTGTCAAAGTTCACTGAAGACACTGAAAAGAAAATGAAGGAATGTGAGAAACAGTTAGCAAATATCTCTCAAGCATTTGATCCTCTAACCTTTTCTATTGGAAAGCAAGAAGGTCAAGTCATATCCCTTCTTGACAAGATTAAAAGTCTGAAGCATGAAGAAGGAAAAATGTTGAAAGAGTATGTGAGCTAAGAGGACTAATTGGTCCCAAGATGGAAACAATGATTAATGGTTTGAAGGAAGCACAATATGTTATAGTCATTAGTGATCCAGTGAACCTTGAATCAATAGAGATGAAATCTTACTTATTCTGTGGTCACATGACTATCTTGGAGAGTCTCAAAAAGAGTTGGGACACTATTTTGAGCCTGTTAAAGACCAATTTTGTAGATATATTCAAGTTTGTGTAAGTTAGAGCAGCAAGTTTGTACATATGCAATTTGTTTATAGCAATTTTGTTTGATTTTTGGTACGCAAATTCTTTCCTTTTCCATTGATGTCAAAGGGGGAGAGTGGGACAATGAAAAATGTCATAATCATCTCAAGGGGAGTTATGTTTTGAATTTTTGAAGGTTGGCAATGTATTCATGTTGGTA
>VDFB02015702.1:0-46050 GCA_007258455.2 Sequoia sempervirens | reverse complement strand
AACTTTGGGTCAACATCAAACCAACTTCAACCAATACAATGTGAAATTTCAAATACATTTAACAATTTTAAATTGAAGGAAGTTAACCAAAATATAACACCTAAGGAAATTGAAGAAGCTTCCCAAGATCCTAAGATGGTGCAAAGTATAGAGGAACTAGTCAATGCAGATCCTAATAATTTTTTTCTTGCACTTTCTAAGAAAGGCACTAAGATCCCCTTTGATTTTGACACTTCCACAATTGTATAAAAAAAAACTGAAGGTCTTGGTCACAACATAGTTTTACAAGGTCAATCATCCTCACAACAAATGCACACTAGTTTGCCACTCAGGGGAAAAACACATAATTTGACAACTACACACATCCACTATCCTCCATCATTTGGGACCAAAAGAAAACATGTGACATCTCAAGAACCAACTCTTACATTTAATAATACATTTCCTTCATCCTCTAGTACCATGGGTATGACTTTTGCAAATCCATTTAGCACAACATCCACTCAAAATACTGCACCATCAACCAACACCAACACAAATAAAAACACAAACCTACCAACAAAAATAAGAAGGATTCACATTTCCACACCAAGAGTGAAAACCAAAATGACCAACACTACACCAAACACTAACATGTATTTTGGGTCACACTTGAACACCAACCAACCTCCATGATGACATGTTATTCTAAACAACAACTTCACACCACAACCTCAACACATAAACTCAACTCCATCACAACATCAAACCACTACCAATACCAATACCATGTTCACATCTCACTTCCAACAAGGAAATCAAAATCTTTGCAATCAAACAACCATCTCAACACATTTAAATACAACACCAACTCTCTTGTACAAAGTTAACCAAATATACCACCATCACTAATGGTAACTTTGATGCAACAAATAGAAGCAATGCAACAACAAATGGAAAAGATGCAAATGGGTACAATAAAGAAAACATACACAATGGAGGAATTATGCCCTAATCCCTTTGATAAAAGCAAATACATTCCACCTTTCCCACCACACTTCAATGTTCCAAGGTTTAACAAGTATAAGGGGAAAGAAGATCTAGTAGAACACATAAGGGAGTTTAACACAACATGTATGGACATTGCTTTTGAGCCTATGTACTTGATATGATTATTTCCACATATCCTTTCAAGGTAGGCTCTAGAGTGGTTCACACATCTTCCTCCTCGGATAAGAACATGGAATGAACAAGCCAACAAGTTTATCACACACTTTTCCTATAACATTGAGAGTGAAATGACCTTATCAAAATTATTTACAACCAAACAAACGAAATGGGAGTCACTTACATCATTTTATCAAAGGTGGTGAACTATGTCCAAAAAATGTACTTATCACATACCAAAAAAAATATTGGTCCCTATCTTTGTAGAAAACCTCAAAACAAAATTGATGATTCAACTTCAAATCCATTTTTGCAACACATTTGAGGATGTCATTGAAAAGGGAGTCTCTACTAAGAAATATCTTGTTTCAAAAGGACTAGTCAAGATCTTCAAAGAAAACCAAAACACTCCTAATGACAAGGGTAATGTTATGCCTTGCATAACCACCCCATTTTATTCTGGAACAAAATGGGTCCCCCTTTTTCTTTCATTTTCTTTGCCTTTGGTTGTCTAGTTTGGTCTTAGGAGTTCTTTTGTTTTCCTCCTAAGTTTTGTCTTTTGTTTTGTCAAATTTTGGTTCTACCTCAGCTAGAGCTGGGTTTCTTCTTGCTAAAATTGAAGGCATGATGAACAATAGTGTATTTTATATGCTTTGAGGGCTAATGGAGGCATTTGTGTTGTAGGATTAAATCGTACACCTGATGGTATTTCTCAAGGAACTTAGTTGGAAAGCATACCTCAGTCAAGTTTGGCATAAAATTCCTCTAAGGAGAAAGTCAGTGAGATTCTCCAGATGTCTTGCCAAATAGTAGTGGTTCTATTCATTTGAAATATACCAGTCGTCCAGACATTTTTATCACCATGGGTTTTTATATATCTAGTCGACCAAAAGAAGTCTCACTGACCATTGCACACAAGGCTAGCATCGTTGAAAGAATTTGGGTCCGGGAAGAAGTCTTCCCGATTGATGGAAGTCTCAGCGAAAGGGTGTAGCATCAGTATGAGGTCTGGTCAACAAATAGACGTCTTGCCGAAATGGGCCGGCATTGGGGAGAGTGGTTTGTGTTCGCTATGAGGTCCTACCAACAAATGGGGGTCTCAGCGAAAGGTTGTGGCTTCAGGGTAAGGTCTCACTGACGGTGTGAGGTCTCGCTGAAGTGGGATGGTTTCAGGGAGATGTCCTACTGACACGGGGGAGTCTCACCTAAATGTTTGAGTTCACCATAATTTCTGGCCGAATGGAGGAAGTCGCCGATAGCGATGGACTTTCCAATGGAAAATGGACATTGGTATGACTCTTAGCACCCATTATGACCTCTTAGCGAGTGTGATTGTCTCGACGATGAAAGGGGGGATATTGCTATAACTCTTACTGCCCGCCATAATGTCTGGCTGACTTGCTGGAGTCTCACCGATAGGAGGTGTCATCGCTATGAAGTCCCAGTGACCAAGTGGAGTCTCACCAAATAATGATGCCTTCGGTATAATGTTTTGAGTTTGGGGAGAAGTCCCACCGACTGCTAGAGGTCTCGACAAAAGAAAGGTTGCTCGAGGAGAAGTCTTCTCGACTCTCCGGAGTCTCGCCGAAAGGTGGGGGCTTCGCTATAATGTCTTGCCGACCGGGGAGAGTCTCGCCGACATCGAATGATATCGGTATAACATCTTTCCAACTAGATGGAGTCTTCCCAAAATAAAATGAGCTTGCCAAAGGATCTTGAGTTTGGCATAATGTTTGGCTGACTCGAAGATGTCTTGCCGACTGATGAAGCTTTCACCAAAGGATGAAGGGCTCGCCGAGACTCTTGGCTCAATGGTTTGGACTCGCTATGATGTCTTCCCGATAGCGATAGTATGGGTGACAAATTTATGTTGTGGTATAACTCTTGCACACTCTCTATGACCTCTCGCCGATAACGACTATCTTTCTGATGGTTTTTGTGATATCGATATAACTTTTGCATTCGATATGAGGTCTCACCCACAATTGTATGCTATGTCGATGTTGCTGTAGAGTATAATTGCATCGGGGAGACATGACAAGTGTCTCACTGACATGCAATTCTGCTTGAAGAAGCCTTTGACCACCTAGAAAGCCTAAGTGGCATGCATTCAACCAATTAGAGGGAACTAAAGGTGAACCATTGGCAGTTTGACTAATTGACTACCCCTGTGAAGAAGATCAGCAGAATGTACGTGACATGGGTCAGCTCGGTGAAGCAATGGTGTTTGGATCTAACAGGGGAGGTTGGATGCTACTTCTCGAAGATGGTCAACTTGCAGAAAGATCTTTAGCACAAGAAAGCTAAAAGGAAGAAAAGGCTAGGAGTCTAAGTGACAGCTGGGATCTCTACTGGAAAAAGGTAGATCGATATTAATGGCTATACTCTAGGACATTCAAAGCAGCTCTGATGGAAGTTTGAGGGTGGACACAGAGCCTAGAAATGGAGAAAATCATGAAGATGGCACAGGAAGATTCCCAACCATTCCAAGGGAATTCAAATAAAGAAGGTGGCTCAGTAGATACAACAATGACTTATGACCTCTTTGAGGAAGAACCTTCATTCCCAATGCAAAGTGAGAATGAACCAGAGGAAGATTCGTATGATTCCCAAGCCTTTGAAACAAAGGGAGGATACTTTCTAAGAAATTAGAATAAGGGTCTATTCACCACATCAGCACCACCTAATCACATGGTGCCTCTAAATCAAAGTGCTAACAATAACCCTCCTCCACCAAAAGGTCCACCTGACTTCCATAACAAAGGTAATTTAGCTGGGGTTGTCAAAACTAATGCAAGTTATAACATAGAGTTTGATATTGTTTTTGAGATGTAGAAACAAAAAACTTATTTATCATACTTTGACATCATAAAGTGGTGCCTTGCTCAACGAGAGATAGTGTTGAAAGCTTTGGAGCAAGCTGATAAATCAAAAGGGAAAAACAAGGTGGCACCTACTGCAAACATGAACACAACTTTGTATAGAAGCAAGGTAGGTATCCCACCATTTCTTTTGAGTTTAAGAATATGTGGGAAGAATCTACATAATTGTCTGTTAGATTTAGGGGCTTCTGGCAATGTTATGCCATTTTCTGTATGCAAGAAATTGGGATTTAACCCTATCCAAACAAACAAGAAGGTCATCCAACTTGATAAAATAGAGGTTAATGTAGTTGGAGAATTGAGAAATATACATGTGCAAGTAGGCTCTGACCCTAGGATTTTAACCAATATAGATATTCAAGTAGCAGACATTCATGAGACTAATGGTATGTTGTTGAGTAGAGATTTGATGAAAAGTATAGGGGGATATCTCTCCCTTGACTTTTCACATATGTTGCTACCATGGAGGGGAGTGCCTACATAGATTAGGATTGAAAGCAAACCTCACCTCAAGCATGTCATCACTGAATATGATTGTCCTAATGAGGTAGCTTATTTTGAAACCAAGATAGGGGTTTACAAAAGGGAGGAAATTTTGACCTTTTCAGTTCTTGATCCTAAAGAATTATCAATACAAAATTTCCTTGACCCCATGATTAATGAAAATCAATAGGCATTGATTAGGAAGCTGCAACAAGATCAACTGGTCTTGGGGGAAGATATCGATCTATAGAGTCTTCTACTCCCTAATTGGTGTAGGGTGCATTACCAAAATCATTCTGAATTGACCTGCCAACCCTGCATCAACATTTTAAATCATGTTTCCCAAGCTGAGGAAACTAGCCTAAGTCACCTTGAGACCATTGCAGATCACTTATGATTCGAAGCCAAAGAAGCAATAATGTTAACCAAGGATAATATACCTTCAAAGGAAGTCCCTCCTTAAATTGAACTTACCCCGGTCACGATACTAGACCAACATAGTTACGAAAAACAACCCCAAGGTTTGTTTGATACCCCTGCACTCACAAGTATACCAAAGCCCGAGGGATTAATCAAAGATACAAGTGACTGTCAGAAGGATAGCCATGGATTACATGATATATCTAAGTAGGAACTAGAAATTGCACCTGAGGGAACTATTGAACACCTCTTACCAATATTTGAGACAAAGGATCAAGTGTCCCCACCCATGGCTCATCTTATCCAAATGCCCACAATAACCTCAAAGGGATTAACCCTAGCTCATGATAAGCTATGGACCCTCACATTGGATGGATCCAAGTCCAAGACGGGCTGTGGTGTTGGGATTGAATTAATCAGCCTGAAAGGGAAAACTTTCTTTGCTTCTTATATGTTGCAGTTTAGATGCACTAACAACATAGCAGAATATGAAGCTCTAGCTTGGGGGTTGATGTTTGCACATAAGAAGAAAGTTACTACATTAATGGTTAAAGGGGATTCAAAAGTGGTTATCAAGCAAGTGTGTATCCAATACACATGTCACAATAGAAGGCTGGTAGCTTATAGAAATCAGGTATGGAACCTGATTGAAGACTTTGATGCTTTTGGGATTAGTTTAATCCCTAGAGAGGAGAATCGGATAGTTGATTCATTAGCTATTGCCGCAAGTACCCTGGAACCCATGTAGGGCTCCAAGCTTAAGAGATTCTCAGTGGAATTGATATCCACCCCGGCTGTTCCTGATAATGTCAGGAACTTTCAAGTCTTTGATGATGATCGATATATCCTTGTTTTGCTAGCAAGTTCAGATGTTTTTGAAGGACAGATCATTGATTATTCCAATAGGGATCAAGGAGACTGGAACCCTAAAGATTGCGATATAGAGGGGGTCCTCAATTTAAAAAGTAATAGCATTCCCAAGGGAATGGTAGCCTTAGAAAGATTTTTTTATTAAGACCCAAGAGCTCGGAAAAAGGTATCAGTCGAAGATAAAGGAGGTGAATATGAAACTATTAACCTAGCTGATTCTGGCCTGGAAAGAAATGTTTACATAGGGAAATCTTGCCCTGAAGCAATCAGAAAAGATATACTGAGGGCACTGAAGAAGGAAATTGCTGCAATAGCTTGGGGATATTAAGATCTAAAGACATTTGATGCTTCTGTGATAACTCATACTATTCCTTTGAAGCCTAAAGCTAAACCATTTTGGCAGAAACAACGACCTATCAACGCCCTGATTGAACCACTAATCTTTGAGGAAGTTCAGAAATTGCTTTCTGCAAGGATAATCTTCCCTGTATGACATTCAACATGGGTGGCTAACTTGGTTTTAGTCCATAAGAAAAATTGAGAGATCAGGCTATGTGTGGATTTCAGGAATTTTAATAGACCTTCAGAAAAAGACAACTTCCCACTGCCTTCTCTGGACGAAGTCTTGCAAACTGTTAATGGATCTCAGATGATATCATTCCTTGATGGTTATTCTGGATACAGTCAGGTGATTGTTAACTATGAAGACAAAATGAAGACAACCTTCACTACTAAGTGGGGAACATTTGCTTACATAAGGATGCCATTTGGTCTGATAAACGCTGGAGCCACTTTTCAGCGTGCCATGGACATAGCGTTCAAAGATCTGATTGGAAAATGCATCATCATTTACATGGATGACCTGACAGTATTTTCTAAAGATAGACTGAACCACACTACAGACTTAGCTAAAGTTCTTGAAAGATGTATCCAGTATGGTGTCTCCCTGAATCCTAAAAAGTGTGTGTTTGGGGTTTCTGAAGGGAAAATTTTGGGACACATAATCTATGAAAGAGGAATATCGATCGATCTAGACCGATTTGAGTCCATTCTGAAGATAACCAGGCTATGAAGCAAGAAGGAGATGAGATCTTTCTTTGGAAAGATCAACTTTGTGAGAAAGTTTATCATGGGTTTTGCAAAAATTGTAAAACCATTGAATGAAATGATGAAGAAAGATGTTGTAATAGAATGGAGTAACGAGGCAAAGGCCATGTTTTCTCAAGTCAAACGATCCATTTCGGAAGCACCAGTTCTCAGCAGCCTTAATTATTTGAAGCCATTCTACATTTATTCTTTTGCTTATGAACATTCCTGTGTAGCTGTCCTAACTCAACGAAGAGAAGAGGGAGAGGAGAGGCCAATTGCTTTTCATGAGTTCTCCATTTAAGAATGCTGAAATTAAGTACCCACCTCTTGAAAACAAGCTTTTGCACTGGTTAGAGGTGTTAAGAAGTTCAGACATTACATCCTATGGAGTCAAATCATTGTTGTAGTTCTTGATGCTGCTGTGAAGTCTCTAATTATGCAGAGCAAGCTGGGGGAATGAAGAGGGAAATGGATGGCCATTTTGCAAGAGTTCGATCTAGAGATTCTCCCTATGAAACTTGTCTAGGATCTGGGCCTATCTAAATCCATGGCAGATGTTGGTGAGAACATTACTTGTCAGCAGTACACAATGCAGTCCTTTTCCAATGACCCTTGGTATGTCGATATCATCTGTTTAATGCTCAGTAATCAGTGCCCAGAGGGAATGAATACAACTCGGAGGAGAGCACTGAGAATGAAGAGCTCCCATTATATGCTCAAAGGAGGATTGCTATACAAGAAGAATTTTGAGGGAGTGTACCTACAATGCCTTGATCAACAAGAGGCTAAACATGTGATTGTAAAATTTCATGGGAAACATGGCACAAGTCATGGTTCTGCAGACTCATTAGCACATCAGATCCTCAGATCTGATTATTACTGGCCATGTGTGTTCAAATATTCCCATCAACATGTAAGAACATGTCACATATGCCAGATTTTTGCATCAAAAGAATGCCATTCAGCCATGCCATTGCAGCTTGTTTACGAGGTAAGGCCATTTTCCCAATGGGAATTGGACTTTATTGGGGTAATTAACCCAAATTCTTCTGTAGGACACAAATTTATTCTGACTACTAAAAATTACTGCACAAGATGGATAGAGGCTATACCTTGCAAGAACAACATGACAGAGGTGGTAATCAAGTTCCTCATGGAATGCATCACAACTAGGTTTGGAGTACCCTTCACATTGGTATGTGACAATGGCTCATCCTTTTCTTCTGCTGAGTTCATTTCATGGGCTTATGATCACAAAATTGTCTTAAAATATTCTTCAAACTATTACCCACAAGGAAATGGAGTTGCAGAATCAACCAATAAGAATCTCTTAGGGGTAGTTAAAAAACTATTAGAAAACAATCCTAGGGATTGGCATACCCAGCTAAGAGTTGCGCTATGGGCAGATAGGACTAGGATCAAGGCTGATTTAAAGACTTCACCATTTAAGCTAGTGTATGGCCAAGAGCCTGTGTTCCCTATTCACTTGCAAATACCTATCCTTGAGTTCATGCAGAAATTTTACTCTAGTGATGATAGGATTGAAGGTTAGCTACCTTGTTGAAATTAGAAGAGTAGAGGGATATCACCTTGCAACAATTCTTTAGACACCAGGTTGTTGTCAAATGTTGGTTTGACAAAAGAGCCAAAATCAAGGCTTTCAGAATATCAGACTTTGTGCTGCTATGGGATAAAGCTAGTGAAAATAAGGGCAGACACCATAAATTTGATAAGCTTTGGTTAGATCCCTATCAAATTATGGAGATCCTAGAAGAAAATTCTTTCTAGCTGAGCAGTTTAACGGGAGAACCTGTTCCATTTCCTATTAATGGACAATTTCTTAAGCATTATTTTGAGTTGTGAAGTTTAGTATTTTTCCTGGCCTGTGCATTTATGTAAATAATTGTTTTTTTTGTTTGCAAATAGTTTTTCTGTTGTTCTGTATGTAAATAGTTTTGGTGTTTGTTCATTTGTTCTTTCTTTTGTTCTGTTTACTTCCTTTGTTGTTTTGGTTTCTATCTTGTTTTGTTCCTTGGGGTTTATCTGTTCTTTCCTTCTTGAAATGGTGGGTTGTTATCTGAAGTATACTTTGGTTATTAGGAGAGAAGTGGTTTAGATATTTTTAGGTTTTTTGATTGGATGATTTTGTCCTAAATTCATTGTTTTATGCCCATTGTCAATAAGAGTTGTGGAAAGTCTTGAAAACAAGGTGAAAAGTAAGCAATATTCATTAGCTACTTTTGAATATGTTACAAATCACCAAGATCATCTCCCTTTGTAATGGTATATTTGTCCTAGGGCGATAGTGTTGTAAGATTTGAGTGAAAATTTTGATTCCTAAATGTTGTTATGAGTTCCATGGTAGTTTTCAACCCATAATAGATGCTAAACATCTGGTATATTGAGAAAAAAATGAATGAAGTATCTAAAACTCTAAGAGAAAAGAAAAGAAAAGAGAACTATCTAAAAGGAAGAGAAGACTCAATATGAATAGGTGATTCCAGTATCTCTATCGGGGCTATGGACGCCTGACTGGCAGTAGAGCAATGTTGTGAGAAAACTAGAGGTATCTCTGTCGGGGCTATGGACGCCTGACTGGCAGTGGAGCAATGCCCAGGATATCATTGCACAACAACTAAAGGGGAATCAACTCATGTAGTTCAAATCTTGCACATTGTTGTTCAAAAGATGAGGAAAACTTTATGAAAGGATGATGCACCATTAAGCACACACTTGGATTCAGGGATAGCCAGTGTTGACTTACATTTGAGATTGTAGCTCAACCTTGGTTGTTAAAACTGACCCAACTAGAGTTGTGATGTTCATAAACCAAGAGTTCTGGGTAGATGAATCCTTCAGTTTCTTGAAAATGGTTAAACCATTTTTCCAACCGAGTCACCATATGTTATACCTTGCATAACCACCCCATTTTATTTTGGAACAAAATGGGTCCCCCTTTTTTCTTTCATTTTATTCGCCTTTGGTTGTCTGGTTTGGTCTTAGGAGTTCTTTTGTTTTCCTCCTAAGTTTTGTCTTTTGTTCTGTCAAATTTTGGTTCTGCCTCAGCCAGAGTTGGGTTTCTTCTTGCTAAAATTGAAGGCATGATGAACAATAGTGTATTTTATATGCTTTGAGGGCTAATGGAGGCATTCGTGTTGCAGGATTAAATCATACACCTGATGGTATTTCTCAAGGAACTCAGTTGGAAAGCATACCTCAGTCAGGTTTGGCATAAAATTCCTCTAAGGAGAAAGTCAGTGAGACCCTCTAGATGTCTTGCCGACTAGCAGTGGTTATATTCATTTGAAATATACCGGTCGACCAGAAAATTTAATCGCCATGGGTTTTTATATATATCGCCGACCAAAAGGAGTCTTGCCAACCGTTGCATAAAAGGCTAGTGTCGTTGAAAGAATTTGGGTTCGGGGAGAAGTCTTCTTGACTGATGGAAGTCTCGGCGAAATGGGGTAGTGTCGATATGAGGTTTGGCCAATAAATAGAGGTCTCGTTGAAATGCGTTAGCGTCAAGGAGAGTGGTTTGTGTTCACTATGAGGTCCTGCCGACAAATGGGGGTCTCGGTGAAAGGTTGTGGCTTTGAGGTGAGGTCTCGCTGAAGTGGGATGGTTTCAGGGAGATGTCCTACCGACATGGGGGAGTCTCGCCGAAAGGTTTGAGTTTGGCATAATGTCTGGCCAAATAGAGGAAGTCCCACCAAAGGATGGTGCCTTCGGTGTAATGACTCGCGCTCGATGAAAGGTCCTACCGACAATGGGGAGTCTTGCTGATAGCGATGGACTTGCCAATGGAAAAGGGACATCGGTATGACTCTTAGTGCCCGCTATGACCTCTTTCCTAGTGTGATTGTCTCGGCGATGAAAGGGGGGATATCGCTATAACTCTTGCTGCCTGCCATAATGTTTGGCTGACTTGCTAGAGTCTCGCCGATAGGAGGTGTCATCACTATGTTGTCCCGGTGACTAAGTGGAGTCTCACCAAAGAACGATGCCTTCGATGTAATGTTTTGAGTTTGGGGAGAAGTCCCACCGACTGCTGGAGGTCTCAGTGAAAGAAGGGTTGCTTGGGGAAAAGTCTTCCCGACTCTCTCGAGTCTCGCCAAAAGGTGGGGGATTCGCCGTAACATCTTGCCAACTGGGGAGAGTCTCGCCGACATGGAATGATATCGATATAACGTCTTGCCGACCAGATGGAGTCTCCTTGAAATAAAATGAGCTCAGTGAAGGATCTTGAGTTTGGCATAATGTTTGGCTGACCCAAGGATGTCTCGCTGGCTAATGAAGCTTTCACCAAAGGATGAAGGGCTCGCCAGGACTCTTGTATCAATGGTTTGCACTCGCTATGATGTCTTCCCGATAGAGATAGTCTGGGCGACAAATTTATGTTGCGGTATAAATCTTGCACACTCGCTATGACCTCTTGCCGATAACGATTGTCTTGCCAATGGTTTTTGTGATATTGATATAACTTTTGCATTCGATATGAGGTCTCATTGACAGTTGTATGCTATGCCGATGCTACTATAGAGTATAATCGCATTGGGGAGACACAACAAGTGTCTCACCAACATGCAATTCTATTTGAAGAAGCCTTTGACCACCTGGAAAGCCTAAGTGGCATGCATTCAACCAATCAGAGGGAACTAAAAGTGAACCATTGGTAGTTTGACTAATTGACTACCCCTGTGAAGAAGATCAGCAGAATGTGCACGACATGGGTCGACTCGGTGAAGCAATGGTGTTTGGATCTAACAGGGGAGGTTGGATGCTGCTTCTCAAAGATGGTCAACTTGCAGAAAGATCTTGAGCACAAGAAAGCTGAAAGGAATAAAAGGCCACGAGTCTTAGTGACAGTTGGGATCTCTACTAGAAAAAGGTAGATCGATATTAATGGCTATATGCTAGGGCATTCAAAGCAGCTCTAAAGGAAGTTTGAGGGTGTACATGGAGGCCAGAAGTTAATGTGATTATTCCAAAAGATTTGGAGGCCATTCCTGGAGCAATCCTTCATCGACATGGATAGTGGGGATGCACATTGAATGCAGCATTAAATTAATTCCAAAAAGATTCGAGGGCTAACCCTCCTGTAACCAACGGATATTTTGTAAACCCTAAAAGAGGGGTTGACTTTCTTTTTGGCACATTTTGTATATATTACATATTTTTGCCTCTTTTAAAAGGGGGAAGGATTTTTCAAAAACCAGGTAGGATTTTTCTAAGAGGTAGAGAAATTTAAGAGTAGCAGTAGAATAGGAGTTAGATTCGACAAAAGGCAGTAATGTATCCTTCTGGTTCTCTTAGTATATATGGAAACAATCTAAAGATATAGGTTTTTTGTACACTGGTGATTGTGCAAGATTTGTAAATGTTGCTTATCTGTTTCACCAATAGTAGAAGCAACCAAATTTAAATCTACTTCATATTGTGTTCCTGAATGGTGTTTATCTTGGGTTAATCATTTGATTTGAAAAGCTTTCAAGGAATGCAATTTTATTTTATGTTTTGTTTAAATAGTGGTTTGCAATTTGCTATTGAAATTAGCACTGTGAATGAATGAAACTATGTGTTAATCACAAGTTAATTTTGTTCTACAGTTGTAGTTAGGAATTCCTTGAAAGGTAACAAGTCTGGTTAAGTTGGATGAATTATCGTTCTCTTCAGTTCCAAATTTTTGATCTATCTTTTTCTATTTATTTAAAAACCCTGGTTAAAGTAGGTTTAAATTTATGTTTGATGTTAGAACAATCGAGAAGCTCAACACCAGCAGGCCCCTTGAACATTATAGTTCACATCAGCCATTGAGTAAAATTAGCACAGTCGAGAACAGATTACCAAGACCTTGGGAGTTAGATATCCATGCGTTATTCTTTCTCTTTCAGGAGAAAAGAATAGTAATATTTTGTTTACTATTGTTGTGCTCATCAGACCCATCAACAGGTAAATTATGGTCTAGAAAAAAAAATGTCTCCAATGATGGGGTAGTTCATGCTAAATTGGTTAACAAGGTTCACACTACCATTCATCTTAAAGGTCCTTTAACACAAAACACTCCAACACCAAGACAAGATCAAACTATGAATTACTCCAAAACAATCAACAACATAGAGGTCCCTCATGAAAAAACATGCCAAAATGAACATTCACACCGTTAGGGGAACCCATTGAATCAGTCCTAAAGAAACTCTTACAATCCAATGTCATTCAACTTCCAAAAATCAAACCATATGAACCAACACTAGTCAAACCAATTTGGTGGAAGGATAATGAATTTTGTGAATAAGATTGTATGAAGGGACATATAACATCATCATGTTGGAGAATCAAAGGCCACATCTAAGACCTTATTGTACAAGTTGACATATCAATGGATAGTTCATAAGGAAAGAAAAATGGTGACCATACCATATTCAAGACTCCCCTACAAGACCATGGAAATGGATAAGCCTCTAGTTCAGGGAAGAATACCAATAACAATGCCAATTATATCAGTGTCTCATATGACTATACCATTAATAATATTCAGGCATTTGATAACCATGTCACTACCATTACTATCAATAAAAATTAAGAATGTGTGATTACCACTCGCAAAACTAAAGTGGCCTTGCAAGGGATCTCTTCTAATCTGCCACCAAAGACTCAATATAATCTCTTGGACCATCTTAGAAGGACTCCAATGCAAATATCAATTCTTGAGTTTCTTCATATATCACCTAAGCATAAGACCATTCTATACAAATATTTGCAAGAAACATCCATTCCCATAGACCTAAATGTTAACCAATTTCAGGCCATGGTAGGATACTTAACTATAACTCATCATGTCACACTTTTTGAGAAAGATTTTCTTGAACAATGACCAAACAATAAAAATCCATTACACCTTAAGGTATACATTAATAAAAAAAATCATATGAGTCTTGGTAGATAGTGGAGCAGCTCTAAATATATGCACCCTAAAATTAGTCATGATATCAAGATTCTCTAAATCTTGTATAGACGAGTGTAAGAAAATCATTATCAAGGCTTATGACAATGTTGAGTGCTCGTCCAAGGGTATAATCGCACTTCCTATAAGAGTTGGAACCCCCATTCAAAACATGATATTCCAAGTCTTGGATCTAGATCTATCAAACAACCTTCTCCTTGGCCACCCATGGATTCGTGTCATGAGGGTTGTACCTTCCACATACCATCAATGCATTAAGTTTCCATATAATGTTATTGAAATCATTATAGCAGGTGATCCCGACCCATTCCAATATTACATTAATTTGAAAGGGATCACTAAAAAAAGTGTTGCAAGTATAAAGGTATTGTCATTTATGTCAATAGGATGTCAACAGGCTGGTGTTGTCATGATGTCAACTATGTAATGAGAAAATTTTTTGCATGATGAAGATGTCGTGGATATTGAGAAAATTGTGAAGAAGAGACAATAGGTTGTTGCAGGTTGTCCATGTGTAGTTGAGATATTGAGGAAGTGTTGTGAGTACATGAAGCTATATTTATGTTGTAGTGTCTGGAGATGTGCAATGTGTTGAGATGATGTCTCTGGTACTTGGTTTCCAAGTGCTTTTGAGAAAATTTTATAAATAGAAAAAATAGTGTTGTGCAAGTGTTTAGAATGTACTCCAGGATTTGCTTCACGTTTCTTCTATTTTGATGCTATTCCTGTGCAAATCTAGTATGTTGTTCAAGGTTGTTAGCATTTTCTATATCCAAAATTTGGGTTTTTGGATCATTATGTAGAGAGATATTTTCACTACTGTGTAAACCAATTTTTCAGTGGTATGGGAGAAACATATTTACTCTTCATTTCTCCGTAGTTTGGCTTTAGGTTTTCCATATCTAGGAAGTTGAAATTATAATTTTTGTATCTTTCAAAATTTAAGGTTTCACTTGATTTGGTGTAGTACAGTGTGTGTTTCATGCATCAATGTGCGAATAACGTTAACTAGATGTTTTGGGTTGAAATATTTCTATGATGCAAGTTTGGATTAAGTCTTTGTTGGATCTTAGGTGGTTGAAGGATTATTATAAATCATATTCAAGTGAACTTTTTTTTTTGGAAGTTTCATATTGATTTAAGGAAGTGTGTACTTAATGTTTTATGGTGTTTAACATGGGTATTGACCGACCTAGTGTTAGCACTACATATGAAGTTTATGAAAGTGTGTTGAGGTGTGTTAGGATTAATTTAGGTCCTAATTAAGGATTTACATGGGTTTCCTTCATTCCTATCCATTGTAGGAATGTTTACGTGTAGACCTAATTTAAAATTTTTAATGTAACAGATACTTTTCGACCTTGGAGAAGGTTTTCAAGGCATAGGTTGATATAAATAAGAGTGGTGTTGTTGTAAGATGCAAGACAGAGGAAAGATAGATGCCTGATAGATGCAAGTGATGAATGTGATGCAAATTACACAAGTATAGATGCAAACTTGAGCTGAGCAGTGCAAATTTCAAAGTGTTGGATAACTGAATGCAGTGAGTTAAAGGTTTTTGCAATCTTTCATGCAAGGTTGCAAAAGTGTTGGAGCACTTTGGGTGAATTCCTTGTTGCATTGAGAATTTGTTCTTTGTGTAAAATTTTTCTTCTATCTTCTTGTGTTTATTTCTATGGTAGTGACCCCTAATTGTGAGCCCTTTTGGACAATGTGTCCTATTCTAACAATGAGCCCTTATATCAATTTTGCAATTACTTATATTATGAGCTAATCCTCACTATGGTTTTTCCATGTAAATCTAGTGTTCTTTTGTGTATGGAGTTGCTATTTTAGTTTCTGTTATATGCATTTCATGATTAATCACTTTAATAGAATAAGGGTTTAATGAATGCTTGTGGATCTAACTACTATTGAGGGTTTTGATGTTTTAATTTTCTACAACTGATTCACCCCCCTCTTAGTTGTCTTTTTCATTCAACAATTGGGATCAAATCAAGGTTCCTTGGATAAGAGCCTAACTGCTTGAGGTTGATCTAGGATGGAAAAATAGATAGATTGCCCTAGATTTGATGGAACAGACTATGCATTCTAGAAGACAAAGATGGAAGGATATCTAACATCTCATCGGTTTGAGATTGAAAAGGAAATAAATACTCAATATGCTGCACCTCTGAATGGTCGAAGCACAAGTAATGAGATCAAGGCACATGAGGTAAGTGCTAAGGCAAGATTTATTCTGGTGAATAGTCTTTTAAATTCTAAATTAGATAAAGTTATGAATCTTAAGACTGCTAAAGAAGTTTGGGATAAGCTAGAGATAATTTATGAAGGAGATTGCAAGGTTAAACAATCAAAGTTGCATAATTTGAATTCACAATTTGAGACCTTGTGAATGTCTAAAGATGAAACAATTACAACCTACATGTATAGAGTTGATGAGTTGGTAAGTGTTATGAGAGGTCTTGGTACACAAGTCAAAGTACCTATGGTGGTAAAGAAAGTTCTAAGAAATCTTCCTAATTCATACAACAAAAAGGTATCTGCAATTGAGGAAGTTTCAAATTTTAATACTAATTCTAGAGATCAGTTGATTGGTACATTTGAAATGAGAAAACTTGGTTTGAAAAATCATACAAAAGTGGAGACTGCTTTTAAGGCTAGAAAATCGTAAAAGGTTGAAAATTGAAATGGAGAATATCTTGATGATGTGGAAGATAACTTTTTAAGAAGGATGAAAAAGGGAACTGGTAAGTACAAAGGTAAACTACCTTTCAAATTTTTTTGTTGTGGAAATATAGGTCATTATGCTTCAAGATGTCCAAACAGAGCTATGAACAATAAGAGTAAGGAGAATAAAGGAAAGATGATTAAAAGAAGTTACTACGTAGAAGAAGATGTTGGTATTTTTGATGATGAATTTGATTATGGAGATGCTAATGAAAATGATTGCTTGTTCTTGGCTTCAAAAGATTAATCTAATTATACTAACTCTAAAAGTTGTGTGAAGGAAAGTGTTTCGAAGAAGGTTGAACTTAGTTTAGTTTATGCTTTTCATGTAAAATAATATAAGAACTACTAGGTTGTCGATAGTGGTTTCTCTAATCACATAAACCAAGAAAAAAGTAAATTTGTTAAACTTGAAAAGTATGATGCAGGATTAGTTAAATTTGGAGATGATTCAGTCCTTTTAATATTTGTGGAATAGGTTCAATCAATTTTGATGGCTAGAATAATACTGAATATTTTTACTATGTTAAAGGTTCAAGGAATAATTTTTTGAGTGTTGGAAAAATGTGTAGAAAAGGATATAATCTTGTGTTTAAGGATGAAAGATGTGAGATCACAAAAGGATTTGGAATTGTAATTGTTGTTGGTAAGAGGAAAAATGGAAACATCTACTAGTTTAAGGGTGTTGATGGTCATTTCTTTATGTTTCAGATTAATGATAGTTGGCTATCATACTAGAGAATGTGTCACATGAACTTTGATAACTTAGTCAGAATCGGTTTAGTTCATGCAGTGAGATACCTACCAAAAATTACAAAGCCTATCAATGTTATTTGCAATAATTGTTAGTTTGAGAAGCAAATAATGAGAAGTTTCAAAGGAAAGGAACAATCTTCTACTGGACTAGTAGAATTAATACATACAGATCTATGTTTTCCTACAAGGGTGAGAAGTCTTCATGGTGACGGGTATTTTATGCTTTTGATTGATGATTACTCTAGACTGACATGTGTTAAATTTCTTAGAGAGAACTTTGATACACTATATGGGTTTAAGTAATTTCAAGCTATGGTTGAGAATTAAATGGAATTGAAAATAAAATATTTGAGGTTTGAAAGAGGTAGAGAATTCACCTCCAATGAGTTTAAATTTTTTTATGAAGTTCATGGAATAAGAGGCAATTGTTTTCTCCTAGAACTCCTTAATGGAATCGAGTGGTTGAAAGGAAAAATCAGACTATTCAAGAAGCTTCTAAGACTATGATAAAGAAGAAAATCTACTAGAAGTCTATTGGAAAGAAGCAGCTCATACTACTATTTACATACTTAATAGAGTTCAAGAAAAGGCTAATAGCACAAAGACTCCCTACGAGTTGTGGTATGGAAGGATTCCTACTATCAAGTACTTTAGAGTATTTGGAAGAAAATGTTATATCAAAAGAGATGAAGAAAACTTAGGAAATTTTGATGCAAGGTCTGATGAAGGTATCTTCATTGGATATTCTACTAAAAGAAAAGCTTACAAATGTTATAACAAAAGGCTAAGAAAGATTGTTGAAAGTGAAAATATTAAGGTTGATGAAAATTTGCATAATTCAATTGTAGTAGATGGATGTGTTAGATGAACTAGATTAAAGAGAAGAAGAATAAAAATATGAAGAAAAAGAAGAATAGAATGAAGAGGAATAAGCTTTGGAGAAGACCCCTAAATCCCCTAAGTATGTGCAAAAGAATCATTCCAAAGAACAGATCATTGGAGACAAGATGGAAGGAGTATTGGAAAGAAGCAGAGCTATTGAAGTTGAGGTAAATTTGTGTTTACTTTCTAAAGTTGAACATAAAATAGTGAGTGGCACATGCAAATATGAACATTGGATGAAGGAAATGAAAGAAATTATGCAGATTGAGAAAAAATAGACTTGGGAATTGGTTCCTAGACCAATAAACAAGAACATAATTGGAAATAAGTGGGTATTTAGAAACAAACTAAATGAGAATGGAGAAGTGGCAATAACTAAAGAAATACTTGTGTAAGGGTTAGTCACAAATGGAAGGAATAGACTTTGAGGAAACATTTTCTCTTGTGGCTAGGATGGAAGCTTTCAAAAAAAAATTGGCATTTGCAGCATACAAGGACTTTAAAGTTTATCAAATGGATGTGAAGTTTACTTTTCTAATTGGTGAATTTGAGGAAGAGATTTACATGGAAAAACTAGAAGGATTTCAATTGTCACATCAATTGGATATAGTGTGCAAATTGAAGAAAGCATTATATGGTTTGAAGAAAGCTCCCAGAGCTTGGTATGCAAAATTGGGCCATTATTTGATACAACAAGGATTTAGTCAAGGCACCGTAAATATTAATCTTTACTTCAAAGTTGAGGAAGATAAAATCTTGATAGTAGTTGTGTATGTAGATGATATTATCTTCGGAGTTAATGAATCTACGTGTAAGAATTTTTCTAAAGAGATGCAGAAAGAGTTGAGATGTCAATGTTTGGGGTGATGAATTTCTTCCTTGGGCTACAAATCAATCAAACAGATAAAGGAATTTTCATTTCATAGTCAAAGTATTTCAAAGATATGTTGAAGAAGTTTGTAATGGAATACTCCAAATCGGTATGCACTCCTATGGTGACTGGTTGCAAATTGAGCAAGGGTGATGATTCACCTAAGGTAGATTAGAGAAAATATAGATCTATGATTGGTGGATTGTTATATCTAACTTCTACTAGACCGAATATCATGCATGTAGTTTGTCTTATGGCTAGATTTCAAGATCATAAGGAAACACATGTTGCAGATATGAAAAGGATACTCATATATTTAATAGGCACTCTAGATTATGGATTATGGTATCCTAAGGATACTAATTTAACACTAAGTACTTACACAGATGTAGATTGAGTTGGTTGTGTTGATGATAAGAAAAGTACAAGTGGTGGTGCATTCTTTCTTAGATGCAGATTGGTGTCATGGTTAGGTAAGAAGCAATATTTAGTTTCTTTATCCACTATAGAGGATATGTATATTGGAGCAACATCTTTTTTTACATAGGCATTATGGATGAGATAGACATTGAAGGATATTAGAGTAGTGTATGATGAGCATATATCTATGTTTTGTGATAATACAAGTAAAATTAACATTTCAAAGAATCCAGTGATGCATTCAATGACAAAGCATATATCAATCAAGTATCATTTTTTGAGAGAGAAGGTTATGGAGAATGAGGTGAAGCTTGAATATGTGACTACAAAGGATTAGATAGCTGGCATATTTACTAAGACTCTTCCTAATGATACTTTTGAGTATCTTTGGGAGAAGTTGGGGGTTATTGCCCCTCCTTTCTTGAAGTAGATTCATATGGAAATGCATCAATCCAGTGGATCTATGGATTCATCTCTTTTTTTGGACTGGTGTTGGTGGCTACCTCTCAAGGAGAGTAGGTAGTGTCATGTGTTGTCATTGTTGTAGAGTTGCTAATTTGGTTGGGTGTACTCCTAAGGGGGTTTATTTAGAGCAAGCATCTTGGTTCATTGTCAAAGGGGAAGAATAATGAAAAACATTTTATCCTTTGCTATTGATGTCAAAGGGGGAGAGAGAATGATGTGAAAATTTTATCTTCAAAGGGAAGAAAATAAAATCATAAGAAAGTATATTTAGAGTTGTTGTGTTGTCTTTGATGGTTTTTCACATAATGTGTTGCCATCAATGACAAAGGGGGAGATTGTTGCAAGTATGAAGGTGTTGTAATTGATGTCAGCAAGATGTCAATAGGATTTTGTTGTCAATGGTGTCAGATATGTGTTGAGGAAGTTTGTTGCATCATAAAGATGTCAAGTATATTGAGAAAACTATGAAAAAGAGAAAACAAGTTGTTGGAGGTTGTGCTTGTGTAGCTGAGATTTGAGGAAGTGTTGTGAGTTCATGGATCTATCTTTATGTTGTAGTTTCTAGAGATGTGTAATGTGTTGAGATGATGTCTCTGGTACTTGGTTTCCAAGTTCTTTCGAGAAAATTTAATAAATAGAGAAAACATTGTTGTGCAAGTGTTTAAAATGTGCTCCGGGATGTGCTTCATGTTTCTTTTATGTTGATGATATGCCTGTGTAGATGTGATATGTTGTACAAGGCTATGAGTAGTTTCTATATTCATAATTTGGATTTTTGGATCACTGTGCAGAGTGAGATATTTTCACAAGTGTGTGAACCAATTTTTCAATAGTGTTTTCTATGGTCTAGGAGAAATGTATTTGCTTTGCATTTCTCTATAGTTTGGCCTTAGGTTGTGCAGATCGAGGAAGTTGATTATAATGTTTTTATATTTTAGAATTCAAGGTTTCACTTGATTTGGTGTAGTACAATGTGTGTTTCATGCATCAGTGGTGAATAAGGTTAATCAGATGTTTTGGGTTGAAATATTTTTATGATGTGAGTTTGGATGAAGTCTTTCTTGGATCTTAGGTGGTTTGAGGATTATTCTAGATCACATGTTCAAGTGAATTTTGTTGTTTGAAAGTTTTAGATTGATTTAAGGAAGTGCATACTTAATGTTTTATGGTGTTTAACATGGGTATTGGTCGACCTGGTGTTAGCACTACATACAAAGTTTATGAAATCATGTTGAGGTGTTTTGGGTGAGTGCAAGATCATAGGGGTCCAAAAAGTGGCAATATGACCAAAAAGTGACTAATTTTTTTTTTAATTTGAAATTGATGAAACGGTAAGGGTTTATGTAGAAAATTGTCACCTTCACAAAAATATAAGATATTCCTTATTTGGAATTAAATAGATAATTATTATCTATTTTATACATACATTCTGACTAAAGTTCTGATTGATAGGCTAATTGAAAAATATTTATAATTCTTAAAAAAATTCACATTTTTTGAATCCAAAAGATGCACCACATTCTATGCTTCCCATACTATAGGATAAAAAAAGAAAAAATAAATTTCATAAATTTTTGACCAAGCTATGGTGGCCAGAAAAAAAGTTTTAATATTTTTAAACAGTTTTAATAAAAATTTCATAACTAATTATTTACTTTAAATAAATTAAGAAAAAAAATGCAACACATCTAGGCATGTGTCCTTTACTTATATTGAAAGTTTCAGGTAAATATATTATTTATTTCTTTTACTTAGGTTGGTCAGACATACACCTTTTTATTTTTTCCTGAAAATTTATTACTATTGCATTGAAATTTCAAATTTTCACCAAATAGATTTACCTTTTTTCAGAAAAGGAATAGTATCTTAGAAACTACATTCATTTTTCTAAAAAAATTGTTCTTACATATTTTTCAAATTATGTTAATAAGTTATTCAAATTTTTATGTCAAGTTGCATAACTCTATTTTTTTGAATTTTCATTGCCACTTAAGGGCCTAGTTTGGACCCCCATGATCCTACACTAACCCTGTTAGGATTATTTTGGGTCCTAATTAAGGATTTATTTCGGTCACCTTCATTCCTACCCACTACAGGAATGTTTAGGTGCTAACTTAATTTGAAATTTTAAATGTAACAGATAGTTTCCATCCTTGGGGAAGGTTTTCAAGGTTGAGGTTGACATAAATAAGAGTGGTGTTGTTGTTAGATGCAAAAAGAGGCAAGAAAGAGGAAATATAGATGCAAGATAGATGTGAGTGATGAATGTGATGCAAATTACACAAGTATAGATGCAAATTTGAGCAAAGTAGTGCAAACTTTAGAGTTTTGAATTCTTGAATGCAATGAGGTTAAGGTATCTGCAATCTTTCATGCAAGGCTATGAAAGTGTTGGAGCATTTTTGTTGGATTCCTTGTTGCATTGAGAAGTTGTTCTTTGTGTAACATTTATCTTATATCTTCTTGTGTTTCTTTTTGTGGCAATGAACCTTGGTTGTGAGCCCTTTTGGACAATGTGTCCTATTCTAGCAATGATCCCTTGTACCAGTTTTGCAATTACTTATACTGTGAGTTAATCCTCACTATGGTTTTCCCTCATTGGGATTTCCACATAAATCTGGTGTTCTCTTGTTTATGGAGTTGTTATTTTAGTTTCTATTATCTACATTTCATGATTGATCACTTTAATAGAGTAAGGGTTTAATGATTATTGAGGGTTTTGATGTTTTAATTTGCTACAACTAATTTCACCCCACCTCACACTTGTCTTGTTCATTCAATATCAAGTACCTATCAATCAAGAAGATTTATCCTCTCCCTCATCACATTACATTGATCCCTGTTCATTAGAAAAATCATCCAATCCATCCACTACCACCCTCAAACCCAAGGTCCAAATCCATGATACAAGATGTGGTGAATATAACATTGAGAGCTTATTTTGTGTTGGGAAGTTGCCCACATTGCTGAAATATTGTGGGAAACCTTTTCTTATCAAGAAGAAAACTAAATTCTTCATTCATAATCCACCTACTACATTCACTAAGTGGGGTGAATGGAGCAAAGAATATGTAGGCAAGGATATTTATACATTGATCTACAAGGATTAAGAAAGTACTAAGCCTAAGAAAATATTGATTGACCAATATTCAAAAGGGTTTAAGATCATGAAACAACAAGGTTATGATGGACATGGAAGTCTTGGTTTGAACAAACATGGATTGAAAAAACCAATATTGCCTCCCCTATTACCAAATAACACAAGGTTAGGGTATGTACCACCAAAGGAAAGTCCTCGTACAAATTTTCCTTCAAGTGAAAATGTTAATGCTTCAAATGAAATAGAGACATCTAAGGAAAACATAATGAAAACAACTCCAATGAATGAGAGTGGGGTTCCTACACATCTAGTGATTATGACCTAGTTGAGATCTTTCAAGAGCATGACTTATCATGATCCAATACCAAACCTATGAGTGGTCAATCCTAAATATAATCCTTCTAGGATCCTTATAATACCTATGTTTCTACCATATCCTCTCATTCCTAAAGATTTAACAATATCAATGGTGACTTACCTCTCATCTACCTGCAACTCATAGATTGGGATCAACAAGGACCATCGAGTTTAGACATGTTCAAGAATGACGAAGTGATAACTAAGTTCATGGGACTTTGAGAAGGGATACCAAGTGGGGATCATAGAGTTGGTTTTATCATAGATATTGGCAATGAAACATACATTAGAGAGTCTATCTGATGTAGAGCAAGGTGGAGGGTTTCTATTAAATCACAATTGAACAAAATTTTCAATTTGGAAACTCTAACTTGGTCCTTTTCTCACAAATCCTTCAAACTTCCTTGTAGCACTCCAAATAGTGATTCTTGGCCATATCTTTCAAATAAGACTTCAAACCCATAATTAAATTACCATTGTAGAAAGTGCCCTTTATGCTCTTTTGTAACATATCAAATTTGTGAATACGTTTTTTTTGTAACAACACCCTCTAAAATTGATTGCTACGCAACAACTAGGCCAAATTAGCCCTATTTTCAAAAGCAACTATGTGAAATATTTTTCCTAGTCTATAAAACTTCATTCCAAGGTTCTCCTCAAGTCACATGGGGTCTAAAACTCCAACTTTTATCAACTAAAACATTTATAAATTCATCTATCATCAAAACCCTATGTCTAACCTCTACTCCTAAGCCTAATACATAGGGATATTAGGCTAGGGCTTGATGAAACTCTGTCCCACCTCCATTCCCTGCATCTACAAACCCTCCCAGCATGAAGAACAACCTAACTAATTCCATTCCACCGATTTTCAAAATATTCCATTGGTGGAGTGGTTCAATATTCCATTTTGTCACTCAAACCCTCTTAACTAGGGTTTTCCTAACTGTTTTTAGTAAAAACCCTCTAACTCTCTTCAAAGTTTATGAAAGAGAATGAAATTAACTGGAAATTTTAGAAGACTCAACACTATCAATTCAAATCAGTTTTACATCATTCCCAGGCCGTGCAGGCCATACAAATTTTCTATAGCAGCAATAAAGCAACGAAAAATGCAGCAAAACAAAGATTTCTTACTGTTTGATCACCAATTCCAACTCCAGAAGGATTCCTCAAACATCCCAAGGAATATTTAAATGTTTTCCAACCAAAACCAATGGTTCAAACTACTTTTCAAATAACTTGACTATCCATCTTCCAATACAAGCCAAAAATGCAAAGTTACATTGCAACTTTTGCAAAATTTGCAAAATCTTGAAAGATTTATCTAAAACTAACCCCATATGAAAAAACATTAGACATGGTCTAAATAGACCTTATTACATAAAAAATGACTCAACATCATAAAAAAATCACATTTGACCCTTATTTACATTATGAAAGCCAGGTGCCCCTACACCATACACCCAGGGAGAACAAAATCTCAAGTTCCAATGGAGATTAGATCTTGTACTATTGTACCATGCTTCTTGATGTCTTCCTTTTTCATCCAAGTGACATCCTCCATTAGAATGCCTTGCCACTTCACTAGGTACTCATTGTACACCTTGTGCCTTGTTCTTTTAGCTTCCTTTGTGTCCAAGATGCATTCAAGTTTCAATGGTTGACTTGGTGGTAAGTCCTTGACCCAATCTTCATCTGGATCTTCTTATGTACCTGTACCTACATCTGCAATCATAGATCCTTCAAATGATATAGGTTAGAAACATTGAAAATTGGAGAGATAGCCACTCTAGGAGGGAGTTCTATCTCATAGGAATTTTCTCCAAATTTGTGGACCACCCTACATGGCCCAATCTTCTTAATTTGTAGCTTTGAATACTTCCCTTTTGGTAGCCTATCTTTCCTGAAATGAGCCAATACCAAGTCCCCCACTTTGAATTGATCCTCTCTTCTTTTCAAGTCTGCATGTTGCTTTTATTTATCCACACTCTTTTGATGGTTTTCCCTAACTTGTTGATGTATATCCTTCATGGAAACTACAAACTCTTCTCCTTTAGCACTCCTCTCCATACCACTCAAATATTTGAGCTCAGACACTCCCCTTGGATGCAATCCATATACATTCTCAAATGGGATTTTTCCAACACTTCTATTCACAGAGTTATTATATGCAAACTTAGCTTGGGGAAGAATGAGATCCCATTGTTGTGAATGCTCTTTTTTCAAACATCTGAGAAGATTCCCAAGGATTCTATTGACTACTTCAGTCTTCCCATCTATTTGTGGATGATAGAAAGAGCTAAAGGTCAAGTTTGTTCCCAAATTCTTCCAAAGGTTTCTCCAAAAGTGACCCACATAATTACTATCCCTATTAGAAAATATTGTTATGGAAATCCATGAATCTTGACTACCTCTTTGAAAAACAACCCTACAATGTAAGAGGCATCATTTGCACTTCTACATGGTATAAAATGTGCCATTTTACTAAACTGGTCTACAACAACAAACACACTATCAAACGCTTTGTAAGT
This sequence comes from Sequoia sempervirens, assembly GCA_007258455.2. Lineage (NCBI taxonomy): Eukaryota > Viridiplantae > Streptophyta > Pinopsida > Cupressales > Cupressaceae > Sequoia > Sequoia sempervirens. The sequence goes on along the minus strand of VDFB02015702.1, from coordinate 20,081 downwards.
TTTGGGAAATCCCAACACAAAATCAATGTTGATGGATTCCCATGGCCTGTTTGGGATGGGAAATTGCTGGTAAAGACCAGGATTTATACTACAACCCTTTGCTTTTTGGAAAACAACACATTTTTGAACAAATTTTCTGATATCACTTTGCATCTTTGTCCAATAATAATACCTTCTTACCTACTCCAAGGTATTTTCCACACAAAAATGACCCCCTAAGCTACAACAATGCTTCTCTTTAATTAGATTAGTCCTCATAGAGCATTTGGTAATAAACAATTGAGCACCCTTAAACAATAATCCTTCTTGAATCAAGAAATCAGAATTGTCTTCATAAAATGTACTATTAAATTGAATTCAAGAAGCATAGATCTCTTTGAAATAATCATCTCCTTCATACATACCTTTCAAATTATCATTACCTACACTTTGGAGTTGAATTTCTTGAACCAACAATGCCCTTCTGCTCAAAGCATCTACCACCTTGTTTGGCTTCCCTTTTTTGTGTTTGATGGTAAAGGTGAAGCTTTGGAGGTACTCCACCCACTTTACATGTCTATGGTTGAGTTTGTATTGGTTGTTTAAGAATTAAAAAGAATGATTGTCAGTAAAAAAAGTAAACTCTTTAGGAAGGAGATAGTGTCTCCATTTTTTCAATGATTGGACCATGACATACAATTCCAATTCATAAGAAGAATACTTCTTTGCCTCATTGAGCTTCTCACTAAAAATTTCAATAGGTCTACCCTCTTGGTTGAATATTGCTCCAATTGCATACCCACTTGCATCACATTCAATTGTGAACACCTTGTTAATATCAGACAATGCTAAGATGGGTTGTTGTGCTATTCTTTGTATCAAATATTGAAAACCTTTTTCTGCCTCATCAAACCATACAAATTTCTTTGACTTATCCCCTTTTTATTGTGTCAATCATAGGAGACTAGATATGACTGAAATTCTTCACAAATTTCTATAAAATCTAGCTAGGCCATGGAAACTTCTTACCTCACTAACTGAAGTTGGAGTGGATCAATTGAGAATTGCTTCCACCCTATTGGGGTCCATCTTCAAAGTACCTTTTGAGATCACAAAGCCAAGATAAACCAATTCCTCCTTCATGAATGTTGGTGTCCTACAATGATCTCAATAACTAATCCTTTACATACATGATTTATAGATTGGACATCTAACCTGAATAGGCATTTCAACCATCATGAAGGTGGATTTAACTTGTGAACCCAGGGACGTGAACTTGAAATGGGTTAGCATAGTATGTGCATTAGGAACTCAAAGTAGTCATTCTATTCTACAGCTAAGGAACACCCAATATTGAAAGTAAATTGCTTAAAAAGGAATGAAACAAGTGTTGAACATCAATCAATGACCATGCTAAGTAGAAATGCATAACATGAATGAAAATATGAGCAACAGACAAGACACTACTCTGCCTACTTTGGCTACATGAACAGTCATAGAATGAAATTCTAGTGGCTACAGGAATAGTCGATGCTAGATTTCTAACTAAGTACTAAATAACAAATAATACTAAACTAATGCTAAACTAAGAAGACAAATTACTCACCAAGTGGTCCCCCTTGGATAAGTATCATCTAAAACTAAAGAAACTTAGATGCTTGAACTCAAAACTTTATTTTATTCACTGTGAATCATGCATACAAGAGAAAAATGTATCTATATTACTAAAAACTAGAGAATGAGAGTACAATACCAAATCGTGCAACCTCTAAAGAAGGAGCATCAAATCATTATTTATACTAATCAACTAAATGTGGTAGTCAACTCCACGACTGGGAGGATTCCATTTAGGGAAAATAGGGAAAGTGGAGCGATGGTGGTTACACATGCATAGAATCTGGTCAGACATGCAGGTCCAAACATAGATCTAGCACAATAGTAACGCCCATGCATGCTCGATCATTAAATTCCACTACAAGGTTGTTATGTTCAGTTGCATGAAGAATCTTCTATCGTTGGCTGACTTTGAGTTGGAGTGATTCCTCAGCTAGATGTTTTGGTGCATGCCCAACTGGTAGTGTCTTCCTCAACTTGGCACATTAAATGGGATGGCAAAGTTAGTACACTAATAACTACACATTTATAACCACTCTAAGGAACATTCATTAACCACATGCAAAATCAATATAGATAATCCATATATTATGCCAAATGTCATTAAAGCTTGTAGAGATAGGATTAAGTCCACTGTCAATAGTTTGAGGGAAATATTATGAAAATACCAACATCTAACATTAAAGTCCATGACATCTACCAGCAAATAAACTATAGATTATACCCAAAAGTGGACCAAAAACTAGGCTCATCACTCCCCACAACCTAACATTTTGTTGGTCCTCCAACTGGGAAAGGGTTGTTCTTCTGCTTGGTCAAAGCTCTAAAGTTTGCAACTAATAGTTGTCCAACATCAGTGGCTGCAATGCGTGAATCAGGATCCCAATAGAATCCTCCAAATCTATCAAATCTATTCAGTCTCTGCCTTTCTGTAGCAATTTCAAGCTGGTCGAATATGAAGTTTGGTACAGGCGACATGAGCATGGGTGGATGGAAAGTTAGGGGAAGCCAAAACTGCCCCTGAGTTCTCCCAATCTGAATATACCTATCAATCCTCTTTAGTGTTGCAACATAATTGTGGATAGAATGAGGCTCAACCTGCTTTAGCTTAACAGACAAACTATTCCGTCTTTGTGATAGATATATTCTTATGGTTTCCTCCTTTGTTGTTGTCTTTAATTCATACTCATTGTAAATAGCCTAAATCCAAGGCATAATATTGTTGCCATAACTAGGTCTAAGAAGCATTTTGTGCCATTCTCTGTAAATATCCCTTGGGTTACTTGATTCAGCTCTAACAAGTGGAGGGATATCAGACTCCAATTGTTTATAAGCTCCATGTTGTTGTCCCCAACTAATTTCATTTTATACCCGACATAAATGCTCTCAATTGAACATCCCCAATATATAGCAACAGATTCCAATCATGGTCTTTTGTGACAACATAATTATGCAAATAAAATTCACATAGAAAATTCTTCATTTCAGGAGAGGCAATTCTATAAGCATTGAAAAATTCCATAGCGGTGTCAACAGAAGGATTCAAACCTGAGGCAATCCTCGAAAAATTAAAAGAGAGATACTTCTCTTTCAGGAGCAGAGCATAGATCCATGGAGGGGTCCTACATTCCAAAATTCATGGTGCCAAATCTACCATATCATCCACCCTCTACTTCAGGGTGGAAATTTATGTATTATTATCCTCAATCTCTTCATCCTTCTTTTGAATTTCCTCCTTCAATTTCTATTTTTCTTTCTCCATTCTTCCTCTCTTCTTTGTATTTCTCTCCATAAATTCAAAATTGCTATATGTACTATAAAACCAGGAGAATTATGAATGCCTAACAATCTTTCTATTGATGGTGGCTCCTCATATGGCACTATTTGCATGGAATTAGGCTGTCCAATTATCTCTGGCTATAGGGGTGTTGTTTCTTCTTTCACCTCTTGCCACAACCACTCTTGTTCTTGTTCTTGTCATGGCTATAGGAACTCCTGCTCTAGTTATAGTTGTTGCTACAAGACATCTTGCTGCAAAACTTCTTGCTTATGTTGTAGGAAGTCTTGAATTTCCTCAAACTGTTTTGCAATGTTAGCAAGATCAGCCAGTATTATATTTGTTGCTCTCCTAAATATGCCTTCTTCTTTGTCAACACTCTCCTACTCCATTGGAGCTTCAGGGTCCCCATGTGAGGTCTCAATAGGTTTAGGGCTTTCCTGTGGAGGTGTACCAATCACAGGCCTAGTTGGTCTTGATTTGCTGGGAGGTTTCTCACACTTTCCTTTGGCTATAGGATGAACAATGTCAGCCTTTCTCTTTTTAGAACTTGGCACCTTTCTTTCTACAGGCTATGTTTTGGCCTTTCCTTTTCTCATTTCTACTTCTCTCTTCCTTGCCCTAGTTTTGATCAGGGTCTCAAGTGGAATGTCATCATCATAATCATAGGAAGAACTTTCTTTTTCTGAGTGCTCTATTTTAGAAGAACTAATTTCTATGGTTTTTTCTGCTGTAGGAGGATTCACACTAGATCTAGCACTAAAGGTTGAAGCACTAGGAATGGCTTTAGTCATGCTTATTCTCCTGTTAGACCTATGGGATTGAGATAAATCCCTAGGTTGCAAGTGCTTAGGTCTAATTTGATCAACATTTATAAATTCTTCCCAGGTTATTACAGATACATCATGTAGAGACTTTTCAACTAGCAATTTAATCAGGCAATGGTGGGAAACATAATTATACATACCTTTTTGGGTCTCAACCGCCATGATTGAGAGAAGATTGTACAACACATTGGGAACATTCATCCTCCTTCTATGCCTCATGTGATTCAAAAGCTTGAAGTGTATGGAATGCAAATTTGACTAGCGACCCTCATAGGTGATGTATTTGATAACATACACAACTATCTGCTTCCATGGCTTGGGCAGAGACATTCTCTTTGTACCCTATTTATCTATGCTCAATGGGGGGTTGTTTGTCTTTGTAAACTCGGCCCTGGCTGATCTGGCATATGTGGAGGTAGGCTAATTTTTTCCATCAGCTGGTAACCCTGTGACCTCTGCAATTTTTTCCTCTATTGCCACAACTTCCAACCCCTTTATTATGGCTTTCCCTTCTGAAAATGTTTGGGAAAATTCAAGGGCAATGCTTTCATCAAAGCCATCTAGTTTCAAGAAGTAATTTTCCCATCTACAGTTTCTAAATTTAGCCAGGTATTGTGCATCCTACAACAAAATGTCATGCACCATGGGTTCATTTCAAATTAACCCACCTCCCATTGTTTGCAATCAAACAAATGCTCTGCAACTTATTTCCTGCAATTCTCATCTGAAAATCAAGCTACTTTCCTGCAATACCTACTAAATTTTCAGCGCCAATATCAACTAAATTTTATTTTCTTTGTTTCTTTTTTTCTTGCAACTCAAGATTACGATAGGGCAATAATGGAAAGAAAAGGATCAATAAAAAGGGGAATTATGATGGGAAGAAATGGTGGCTACAGTTATTGTCACTTCACACATGCAAGTCGTCCTCTCATTCAGATTTCAAATCAGCTCATTTCAAATTTTCTGATGTGGCCTAGTATGAATTGACACATGGGCAATAAATTCACAAAATATTTGCATCTTTTTCTTTCCCCTCCCCCCAACCTAATTTTGTACATTTGTCCACACATGCAAAATGGGAGTGGTGATTTGATAGGGAATGATGACATCTATGTGAACTTCTATACTAATGTACAATGATTAAATGAATGCACTTAAAAGATGATTGAAGATAGTAATTAATGCGTACATACCTAAATACGTGGAATATTTTTTGCAAAGATCATGGAGAAAGCAACACTCACCTTGTAGGAATAAATTGAGAAATTAATGAAAATGAAGTGGAGTGAGGTGGAATGAAGTGATGGAAGAGAGAGAAAGGTGGCGGTGGATGGGTGGATGGGCAAATGGATGAATAAATGGAATTCCACATAAGTGAAAGTCTTTATTATGAGAGAGTACGTACCTTAATTAGCCTGAAGGAGGGATGCTAGGTCCACTTCCTTCGGCTGTAGGAAGCTCAAGTGTTGAATGCTGGGTGAATTGTTGTAGGAACTTTTCTTTAGATGCTAGCTTGTGGTATAATCTGAGGCGATGACCATTGACAAGTGAGAAGGAAATCTACCTGTGACCAAGTAATTGGCTATGTCAACATACCAGGGTGTTTGTACACTGAGGGAGAATAGATGCTCATCAGGAAAAGAGTCATCTATGGGCTGATTGTCTTCTGATGTAGTTAGCCTTGAAAGAAAATCTGCAACAACATTGGCCTTCCCTGGCTTATCCACAATGGTTATATGAAACTTTTTCATCAACAATAACCATCTTTCCAATCTACCTGTTATCAAAGGTTTATTCATGAGATATCTAATGGCTGCATGATTAGTGTGTACAAAGATTTGGTAGCATGTTATGTAATGTCTAAATTTTTTCAGTGCATAGATGACTTCCAACATTTATTTTTCTGTCACTGTATAATTGAATTCAGCTCCTTGTAAATTTTTACTAACAAAGTAAATAGCATTTTCAACAGCTCCTTTCTATCCTAAGATCACTCCTATGGCATAATCTGACACATTAGTGTGGATGTGGAAAGGAAGCTCCCAATTAGGCCCTTTGAGTACAAGAGCATGAGTCAAGGATGCCTTCAAGTCTGAAAATACCTTGTCACAAGCTTTAGTCCATTGAAATTAAGCATCTTTAGTGAGAAGAATGTACAATGGTGCTGCTACCTTGCTAAAATATTTGATGAAATGCCTATAATATCCTGCATGACCCAAGAAACTCCTAACATCCTTTTGTTTTGTAGGTGTGGAAAAATTTATGATTACCTCAATCTTTGTAGGATCTATTTGAATTCCTTTGTGGGAGATGTAGTGTGCAAGAACCACAACCTCTTGCATCATCATGAAGAACTTTCCACTACTTATGGAAATGTTTTGGTCTTCACATCTCTATAGGACCTTTGTAATATTTTCCAATGCTTGATTAAAATCAGCACCATAAGTGGTGAAGTCATCCATATAAATCTCCATGCAATAATGAGAAATATCTAAGAAGATGCTAATGACTGCCCTCTGAAAAGTTGCAGGTGCATTGCATAAGCCAAATGGAAGCACAAAATAGGAATAGGTCCCCCATGGATAGGTAAATGTAGTCTTCTCCTAGTCTTTTGGTGCAATTTGGATCTGGTTGTAGCCGTTGAACCCATCTAAAAAAGAGAAGTATTGCTTTCCTATAAGTGTGTCCAAAACTTGATCAATGAAGGGTAAAGGAAAGTGATCCTTCTTGGTGGTAGCATTAATTTCTTGATAAACAACACAAACTCACCATTTCCCTCCTTTCTTGGGAAGAATCACCAATGGAGACACCCACTGACTATCTAAAATGGGGTAGATAAATCCTGCATCTAGTAATTTCTACAGTTCTCCTTTCACAATCTCTCTTAGTGTAGGGTTAATTCTTCTTTGTGGTTGTCTTACTGGGGTGCAATCATCTCTAATGTAAATCCTATGTGTACAAAGTTTAGGATCTAATCCCTTCATATCTGATAATCCCATGCAAATGCATGCTAATGGGTCCTTAATAGGTTTTCTAATAACAATTGTTGTTCTTCATTTAATTTACTATTAACATTCAAATATTTTCCTTTTAACACCTAGACTTGTGTAGTTAACTCTATCATGGTTGCTTCATTAACACTTGGAACCTTTAGTTCATATGGAAGCAATGTATAAGACATACCTATTGTTGTAGGAAGTCTATCTATAGGAACAATGGTTGTAGGAAGAGTGTCTACAAGAAGAATGTCTTCAGGAATAGTGGTTGTAGGAACAGCAGGCAAAAGTGTCTTGATTGGAGTAGCAGAATGAGAAGATGATGCTTCCTCCAGTTCATAATGGTTCTGAATGATGTTAACCAATACTTCATCCTCATCTTGGAGCTACATGAAAGAGCTTCTACCTAGCATCATAAGTTGTGCCATAGAGTTAACTTCCTCAGCCTCTTCACCAACATGTGGCCATACAGGATTATCTTCGTCATGAGATGGTTGAGTAGGAAGATAAAGAACAAAAATTTTAGTGTTCCTCCCATCTAAAATGGTCATGTCACCTGACTGACATCCAATGTGTGCATATGTAGTTTCTAACCATGGCCTTCCAAGAATAATGGGATACTTGCCCAATGTGGCCTTAGGAGAAAGAATCATAAAGTCTGGTAGGTAATCCCAGGAGTCTAAAACTACCACAAGATCCTCCACTACACCATCAGGCTTAATAGTAGAGCTATCAACAAGTTGTAGGATAGTAGGATTGGACCTCATACTTGTGATATTTACTTGTTGTAGGATGTCTTTGGTCATTACATTTATTGTTGCTCCTAAATCAATTAGAGCATTCTTCACTTGGATCTCATTTATGACAACTGCTACCACAGGACTACCTGGGTCATTATACTTGGGAACAGTCACTTTTACTAGCATGATATCAACTAGCTAGCCCACCACATGAACTATAGTTGGGTCTTTCTTTTCCTACCTGGATTCTTGAGACAAGCTTCCTTGATTGTGTTGTCATAGATTGGAACATCCTTTATGGCCTAAAATAGAGGTATTTGGACACATATATGCTTCAAGTGGTCCAAGATATCAAATTTTGTATCCCCCTTTTCTTCCTTCTTCTTGAAAACTTCCAATCTCTGAGGAAATGGTGGCTCTTGTTCAATCTGCTTGACTTGGACTGGTTCAAAAATTTTAGGTACACTAGGTTGAATGGGATCATTCAGAGGTTCCTCTTCCTCTTCCATAGGGAACTCGGTGATAATGGGATTGGAAGGGGCCCATAGAGTAGTACTTGAATGCAAGTGGATATCACTTACACTCACAAAATATACATGAAATTGATTTGACTCAGCAGAGTAGATAGGTTGCTACTATAGTTTGTTATTTGGATTGGGTGTGGGATGAGCTAGTAATTGAGTGGGTTTAGGTGCATTTGAGCTAGGATTAGCAGGTGGAGGAATTATAGCAGGCTGTTGGGGCTAAGAAGGTGGTTGTATGTAACTAGTTTCCTGAGTAGGCCATTGTTTCCCTCCTCTCCATTGATTTGTTTGCTTCCAATTTCCTGGAGGTGGCTACCAATGTCCCTGAAATTGCTCTCAATTCCCCTAGAGGTGGATGCCAATGTCCTTGAAATTGCTTCCAATTCCCTTGAGGTTCTTTCCATTGGGGTGGAGAATTCTAATGACTGGGCCAAGCATTTGGAGGGTTACTCCAAGGATGTGGTGGATATCCTCCATAATTGGGTGGATATGGGAGCTGCCATTGGTTACCAGAGGAATAGGAATTAAAATATGGTCCAACATAGGATAGTAGATCTAGTGGCATACCTTGTCTTGGAGCCCAAGGCTTCCTTTGTGCAACATAATAGACTTGGTCTTCTTCAATTTGGATTGGCTTGAACTCAGGTGGAACTTGCTTGCTTTCAAGGTTAGCTACCATCTTGCATCTACAATCCTTCTTCTTTTGTCTGTAGTGGGGGCAATACTCTGTCAACATTGCATCTGCCTCCTCTTGCTTCTTCTTGGCCTGAAGTGTATCTATCTGAGTAGCTAGGTTATTGATAAGGTCTTTCTTGAAGTCTTCCAACAAATGAGTAATATGCATTATTGAGACTCCATTGGAATTTGACTTACCCATGGAAGATTGGTAAGCTCTCCCTTTCTTTGAAGCTGCCCTAGAGTAGTTCTGGCATATTTTCTTGATATCTTCCCAAGGGACTTGGGAAATATCTCCTCCTCCCATGAGGTCCAAGGCATCAGTGCAGCTATCATTGATTCCTCTTAAGAAAAACAACTTCTATGAGTCTTCATTAAGTGTGGTGTGGAGATTTTTGTAGGAAAAACATAAACCTTGCAATGTAATCTTCTAGGATCTCATCTTCCTTTTGTTACATCTTAAAAATGTCACCTCCTCTCATGTCACTTCCTCTGCAATATTCCTTGTATTTCTCAAGGAATTTTGTCTTCATTTCTTCCCAAGTTTCCACAGTATCTCTGCCTAGGCTCATAAACCATCTTAATGCAACCTATTTCAAAGTGGTAGGAAATAGATTAAGCCTATGGGAATTAGTAGTATAATCATAACTCCTGCAAAGTATGTCAAACTCAAATAGAAAGGTGTCTAGATCTTTTGTGAAAATTCCATAAAACTTTGGGAGTGCTGAGGCATGAATGTTCTTGATGTTTTCAACTTCATTCTAATGGGAAATGGGGAAAGGAAAAGTTGGTTGGTTAGGTTTTTTCTTATTTGCATTAGCCATGACTGCTTGATGTTTTTCCAAAACAAAGGGATGCTCAAACTAATTTTGATCTTTAGAGGAGACTTTAGAACTAGTCAGATCAGGATATGCATCAAAAAGGGGTGTGATCTTCTTCTTCTGGTAGATTTTTATAGTCAACTAGCTAGAATGGATTAGGATTGTTAGGAAGGAATCTCCCATAAGCATCCCTTCTCCTTCCTTTATGCATGCGATATCACTCACTATCAGTCAGACCACACAAAGAATTGGTAAAGAATAAGGGGGTCACTACTTCTTAAATGAGGATATGCTAAGAACAACTTCCAGAAACACTATAGCAAGGAAAACTACCAATGACTCCAAAAGACTCCCTAGTTTGACATGATCCCCAACAACGGCGCCAAAAATGTTGGCCTCCTACAATGATCTCAATAACTAATCCTTTACAGACATGATTCAGAGATTGGACATCTAACCTGAATAGCCATTTCAACCATCATGAAGGTGCATTTAACTTGTCAACCTAGGGACGTGAACTTGAAATGGGTCAGCACATTATGTGCACTAGGAACTCAAAGTAGCCATTGTATTTTATAACTAAGGAACACACAATACTAAAAGTAAATTGCTTGAAAAGGAATGAAACAAGTGTTGAACATCAATCAATGACCATGCTAAGTGGAAATGCATAATAGAAATGAAAATATGAGCAACATACAGGACACTACTCTACCTACTTTGGCTGCAAGAACAGTCACAAAATGAAATTTTAGTGGCTGTAGGAATAGTTGATGCCAAATTTCTAAGTACTAAACAACAAATAATACTAAACTAATGCGAAACTAAGAAGATGGATTACTCACCAAGTGGGACCCCTTGGATAAGTATCCTCTAAAACTAAAGAAACTTAGATGCTCAAACTTAGAACTTTATTTTATTCACTGTGAATCATGCATACAAATCAATAATGTATCTATATTACTAGAAATTGGAGAATGAGAGTATAATGTTAAATTGTGTAACCTCTAAAGAAGGATAATCAAATCATTATTTATACTAATCAACTAAACGTGGTAGTCAACTCCATGATTGGGAGGATGCCATTTAGGGAAAATAGGGAAAGTGGAGCAATGGAGGTTATGCAAGCATAGAATTTGGTCAGACATGTAGGTCCAAATGCATATCCAACACAACAGTAACACCCATGCATGCTCAATCATTAAATTCCAATACAAGGTGGTTATGTTTAGTTGCATGAAGAATATTCTTCCATCGGCTGCCTTTGACTTGGAGCAATTCCTTAGCTAGACATTATTGTGCATGCCTAGCTGGCGGTGTCTTCCTCAACTTGGCATATTAAATCTGTATGGAAAGGTTAGTACGCATAATAACTACACATCTATAACCACTCTAAGGAACATTCATTAACCAGATGCAAAATCAATATAGAAAATCCACATATTATGCCAAATGTCATTAAATCTTGCAAAGATAGGATTAAGTCCACTGTCAATAGTTTGAGGCAAATATTATGAAAATACCAACATCTAACATTAAATTCCATGACATCTACCAACAAATAAACTATAGATTCTACCCAAAATTGGACAAAAAACTAGGTTCATCAATGAATTCACACTTCTTCAAATTGATCATCAAATTTTCTTCATTTAGCCTCTTCAACACCATGTAAAAATGCTACAAGTGTTCCTCTTTAGTCTTACTAAACACAAGAATATTATCCAAGTAGACAACCAAAAACTTACCTATGAAGGGTTTCAAAACTTGATTTATTAGTCTCATAAAAGTGCTTGATGCATTTGAAAGTCTAAATGGAATTACCATCCATTCATACAACCCCTCATTAGTTTTGAAGGTAGTTTTCCACTCATCCCCCTCTCTAATTCTAATCTGATGGTAGCCACTTTTGAGGTCATTTTTTGAAAAATAACAAGCCCCTCCTAAACAGTCCATCAAATCCTCCATTCTTGGTATGGGAAACCTATACCTTATGGTGATCTTGTTAATTTCCCTTGAATCGATGCACATTCTCCAATATCCACCTTTCTTTGGTGCTAATACAGTAGGAACAACACATGGGCTAAGGATCTCCCTTATTAGGCCTTTGTCAAGTAGCTCTTGAATTTATTTCCTAATCTCTTCATTCTGTTGAGGAGTCGTTTTATATGCAACTTTGTTGGGTAGGTTTTCCCCTGGTATGAATTCTATATGGTGGCTCACATCCCTTATTGGTGGTAAAGAACTAGGGAGCTCATCTACAACAATTTCTTGGTACTTTTTCAACAAGGCTTGTACTTCCTTAGGTACATTTTCAACCTTGGTTGTTGTCATAACAGATTTAGGTCTGATTATAATTGCATAACCTAGTCCACCTTCTTCTTTCATGGTTTTCAAGAATTCTTTTTCCCCAACCAACATGACACTTGACCCAACTTGTGTGTATACATTTTCATCTTCCAAAGGAGTAAGTGTAAATGAAATCCCATCCTTTTCAATTACATAGGTATTTTTCTACCAATCATGTTTAGCATTTTTGTCATACTACCAGGGTCTTCCTAATAGAAAATGACAAACATCCATTGGGATGATGTCACACAATATCTTGTCCTTATACCCTCCAATATTAAATTCAACCCATGTTTGCTCATTAACTAGGACTTCTTGACCCTTATTCAACCAACAAACTTTGTAAGGAGTAGGGTGAGGGATTATTTTCATCTTTATCTTTTCAACCATCTCTAAGAAAACCAACTAATCTTTGGAACCAAAATCAACAACTACTTTACAAACCTTACCTTGAGATTTGCAAGTGGTTCTAAACAAATATTTTCTTTGTGGAGGCTCCTTCACCACAAGGACTTTGAGCAATGTTCTTCTCATCATCAGGGATTCTCCAATTTCTAGTGCAACATGCTGAGATGGAGAGTTGACACTCTCACAATCTTCTTATTGCAGCAATTATGTCCTTTCACCACCATGTGAAGTACAAGGTTGTTTATCTAGTAACTTTCATGCTTGATGGCCAAACTAGTTACATTGATAGCATCTTCCTGAGAATGTACTTGATTCTCTACCTTGTCCTCCAAATCTACCTCTTCTATTTTATCTCCTACCTCTGAAACCACCTCTTGATTCTGAGCTTTGATCTTGATTACCACTTGTCTTACCTTATTCTTTTCGATATTGTCCTTTGTTTCCAAAGGTTCCTCTACCCCTGAAGTTCTTTCCTCTGCCTCTACCTTTCTTCTCTTGCCTTCTTTTTATCTTTTCTTCTACCTTAACAACCAATTGAAAACATTCTCTTTTCTTCTACCTTAACAACCAATTGAAAACATTCTTCCACTGTTCTAGGGGTGGTAAGACTCATTTCATCTTGTATTTGGAACCTCAATCCATTTAGGTACCTTGCTACCTTTTCAACCTCACCCTCAACATGACCTGCTCTAAGACTTAACTTATGAAACTCCTCTGTGTAATCCATAACATCCATCTTTTGTTTGAGATTTTGAACCTTTCTCAATGTCTAAATTGCATAGTCACCAAGCATAAATTGACCCTCGACTTTAGACACCATCCTATCCCATGAATTTATGTTTTCTTTTCCCTTCTTCACTCTCTCTTGCACATAATTCCACCAAGTTATGGAAGGGCCTTTCAACTTTGTTTTAGAAAATTTCACCTTTTGCTCATTTGCTACCTCCTTGTATTCAAAATATTTTTCAAGTGCATCAACCCAATCTAACACCTCAAGAGTATCTCCCTTGATGTCCTTTAACAACATAGCCATTCTAAACTCATTAGGGTCCAACTCATCATCACCTTCGACTCGTCAAGCATTTTCATTCTCACCCTCTTCCTCTTCCTCTTCATCACTCTAGTCTCCAGTGACCACACCTCTCTTTTGATTTTACTCTAGTGTTATAAGTGTGGCTAGGAAAACATCTTGAGACTCCTTCATCTATCTCAACTCCTTGGCATGCTTCTCTTTCAATTCTCTCACTTCTCTAGTCATTGGGTTCTTTTTCAGAGGCATCTTTGTTTTCCTTCAAACTTCAATCTTTTCTCTTTATTGATCAAAACATATGATTTGATACCAATTTGATGCAGGGAAGGGTGGATGTTTTCTTTTCAATCATAATTGAACAAACCTTTCAATTTAGAAACCCTAACTTGGTCCTTTTCTCACAAATCCTTCAAACTTCCTTGTAACACTCCAAATAGTGATTCTTGGCCATATCTTTCAAAGAAGACTTCAAACCCACAATTGAATTACCATTGCAGACACCCTTTATGCTCTTTTGTAACATATCAAATTTGTGAATAGGTTTTTTTTGTAACACCCTCTAAAATTGACTGCTACACAACAACTAGGCCAAATTAGCTATGTTTTCCAAATCAACTATGTGAAATATTTTCCCAAATCTATAAAAATTCATTCCAAGGCTCTCCTCAAGTCACATGGGGTCTAAAACTCCAATTTTTATCAACTGGAACATTTACAAATTCATCTATCATCAAAACCCTATGTCTAACCTCTACTCCTAAGCCTAATACATAGAGATATTAGGCTAGGGCTTGATCAAACTATTTCCTACCTCCATTCCCTGCATCTACAAACCCTCCCAACATGAAGAACAACCTAACTAATTCCATTCCAATGATTTTCAAAATTTTCCATTGGTGGAATGGTTCAATATTCCATTTTGTCACTCAAACCCTCTTAACTAGGGTTTTCTTGACTGTTTTTCAGTAAAAACCCTCTAACTCTCTTCAAACTTGATGAAAGTGAATAAAATAAACTATAAATGTTAGAAGAATCAACACTCTATCAATTCAAATCATTTTTACATCATTCCTAGGCTTTACAGGCCATACAAATTTTCTGTAGCAACAATAAAGCAAGACAAACGTAGCAACACAAAGATTTCTTATTATTTGATCACCAACTACAACTCCAAAAGGATGCCTCAAACATCCCAAGGAATATTTAATTTTTTTCCAACCAAAACCAACTATTCAAACTACTTTTCAAACAACTTGACCATTCATCTTCCAATACAAGCCAAAAATGCAAAGTTACATTGCAACTTTTGCAACATTTACAAAATCTTGATAAATTTATCTAAAACTGACCCCATATGACTAAAAACATTATACATGGTTTAAATTGACCTTATACCATCAAGAATGACTCAAAATCATCAAAAAATTACATTTGACCCTTTTACATTATGAAATCCAGGTGCCCTTGCACCACTGTCCCACTCTCTAGTCATAAAAGTAAGAAAAATAAAAAGAATAGGTCTCTAGGTGAAAATCGAAAGGTGCCTTTAGACAAAGAAAAAGTAAAAATAAAGGATGTATCTGAGATTGAAAACCTCTCAGAGGCACCTAAGGATGGAGGTTTTGATAATATCCCCATAAATTAAGAGAGGCCACCATTTCTTTTGGAAAAATCAAAAGAGGTCAATCTTGGTATAGAAGATAATCCTAGAATCATTTAACTAGACTTTACCACTTTCTTCTTAGAGAGAAAAATTAATTCTACATGGTCATATGTCGATATTCCTAGATTAGATCCTAAGGTAGTTCTACATGTCATTTTCCATTGGTTCCAAATGTTAAACCCATCAAACAGAAATTGAGAAAAATGCATCCAAATATTGCGCTCTTAGTGAAAGCAGAGTTGAAGAAACTTTTGGATATTGGTTTCATTCAGTCTATAGACTACACAAAATAGATATCAAATCTAGTTCCCATAACTAAACCAATGGATAATTCAAGTCATTAAATGGTATGTGTAGGATCATCATGGAAAAAATATGCCCTTAAGTGGCAAAAAATTTAGAAAAATCAGAGTTAGGAAAATTGACATAAAAATTTGAATAAGTTATCTACATTATTTCAAAAATATGTAAGAATAGAATCTATAGAAAATTGAATGTAGTTTCTAAAATACTAGGTTTATTTTTAAAAAAACAATCTATTTGGTAAAAATTTGAAATTTCAATGTAGTAGTACTTAAATTTCAGGGAAAAAATAAGAAGTAGGTGTTTGTCTAACCACCCTAAGCACAATAAATTGATAATATTTTTTTATAATATTTTAGACATAAGTAGAGGACTCATGTTCGGATGTGATGCATATTTTTTTATATTTTTTTCCAAGTAAATAATTAATTATGAATTTTTTATTACAACTTTAAAAAAATATAAGAACTTGTATGTCTAACCACCTTAACTTGGTCAAAACTTCATGAAATTCAAATTTTCTTTTTTTAATCCTATTGTGTGTGAATCATAGAATGTGACGCATCTTTTGGATTCAAAAAATGTGATACCGTTTGAAAGATATAGAGTTTTTTCAATCAACCTATCAATAAAGACTTTAGTCGTAATTCCAATAGAAAATGAATAATAATTATTTTTTAAATTCAAAGTAAAGCATAATTTATATTGGTGGAAAGCTGGGGATCTCCTTTAAAAACTTTTTTCATTTCATCAATTTTGGGTAAAAAAAAAGTTGTCAGCCACATACCCTACAAATACCCATCATATTGCCACTTTTTGGCCCATCATGATCTTGCACATACCCTATGGATCTAAAATAGATCCCTTTAACATCCACAATACATATTAATCTTCATAGCACAATTTCAAGTATTAGGTTGGCCAAGAATTAGACCTAGTGACAACATAAACCAATCTAACAAACACTGATCATCCATATGATCATGTAAACATGCACCATATAGAATATATGTAATGTTGATACCTGTAAACCAACTCCCAAAATTGTAGATTCTGAATCTAAACACCAAAGCAATGTGGACCAGATAATACATATCATCTTACACTATACAAGCCATAAAACTATATGTCGATCTTTTGCTACTTGTAACTTTCAGCCTGTTCAACCAAAATTGTTGAAATCTTGATCATAGATGTATTTAGTATTCCTAAACAAAATATTGTAACCACATAAGTTGATATTATAACACAAGAAAATCTAGACCAAATTACCAGATCAAGGAGTCACCAAAACTATTTACTGGATTAGACAAAACTGTCAACAAAAAATGTTGGCATCAATGACAACACATAAAATGGTTTCTTCTTCATTCTTCCAACAATCTCCCCCTTTTTCATTGATGGAAACATGTGCCAAAAATTAATCTCCAAAAATTGAAAACATTCATCATCAAAGACTTGTATGAACTCCCCCTTTCAAATAGACATCAAAACTTCCTTAACAATTCTAGCACCAAAACTTCTCCAGCTTCTCAATGCTTCTCCCTAAAACTTGGTATCTTAACAACTCTAGCACCAAAAATTCTCCAAACATTCCAAAAATTATCCCCCTTTGACATCAAGGATAGAGGGTGTGCCATCTAGACATATGTAAAGAAAGATAACTGAAATGAAATGACTAGCTCCCCCTCAGGGAGTTATCCCAAGAACTATATTTGATCATATGTACAAGAAGGAAAAATTGAAAGCAACTAAAATGGAATAATAATATACAAGGTGAAATGTATTCACCTAGAGGAGGAATCACCTTGAGGCTTCTTGAGAATGGCTTCCCAACAAAATTTCCCTTCATACCAACTATTTTTAGTTGTAGAAAGCACCTTATACGTTGATTCCAACACCACCAAACTCTCTTCCCCCTCTTCCAAAGCAATCGGATTAGGATTTATCTTGTCAAGCTTTTCTACATCCACAAGGGCACTTGACACTAGAGTGTGCTTGGTCTTCACCAAGTCTCCAAGTTGACCAAACCAACTTATAACATCCTCTTTCTATCTTTGCAAAGTGAAAAACTTGTTTTGCAAGTCTAAAAATTGTAGTACAAGAGGCATAGTCTATATCTTTTGTAATTTCATAAGCTCCAGAGGCATTAGCCAATTGAGACTCTATTGATTCCATTAAGTCTTTAATGTCTTGAATGGTATTTTTCCACCTCATGCAATATAAGAACAATATCTGAGCTTCATCTTCACATTCCTTTGTTGGAAGTTTGGATTTTTTTCATTGTTGATACAACCTAGAAACGTGAGCATGAAGTGTGCATACATCAGTTAATTTGTCCATCCAAGTGTTGTCAATGATGTCAACATTGTAGGGAAGCATTTTTGGTGTTATTTGTACAATACTAATTATACTAGAAAGCTGATCTATCAGAAACTTAGCTAAGTGTTCTCTTATTGATGGTTTTATGGTTTAGTCTATCAATTTTTGGGTTCAAACTTCACTATAAGAAGAGGTACAAATCTTTTCTTTTAACCATATCATTATGATTTGTTTATATAGCTATATTCCAAATATCAAGAATTTTTGTGAAGTGTATTGGAAGATATCAACGACAAAGTTCAACTCTAAATATTATTGTCATCTATCTATTCAGTATACCAATATGGGAGATTTTGCATTTTCTTAGGAAGAATGATTTGATGATACAGTTCTAAAGTTAGTCTCATTGGTGTCGATAAAATGAGAAATTGAAGAAATGTCAAATCTGGAAGGTGCATATTTTGGGAAACATGTGTATGATTGGAAGTTTTTTGTGATTAGGTCCTATTCTTGTCCGACCTAATATATGGCATGCATTGAGAAGATTAAATATACATTGCAGATGTTAGTTGGACCTATTCTAGGTCCATGCCAACTTAAATTATGTATTGTATATTTTTCTTGGACATGAAAATGATTTTGAATCTTGTGTGGTGGGCAGATAATAACTATTTTGGATTGTTTCATTTACATCTAATTAGGCCAACCTAATTGATGTGTGTAAATATATTTAGATATATATATGAGATATTTTGGAGTTTAAATATGTATGGAAGAGAGAGGAAAATGAGCATAAATGGCATATTAGGTGAAAATGGTGTTATATGATGCAAACATGTCAATTCAGTGGTAAGAATTCAAAATCAAAGTAGAATTGTTTAGCGACTGCTAAATAAAGTAGTACTTCATATTCAAAGCTTCAAATGAATTGAAATACAACACAAGGAAGGTGCACTTTGTATCAGTTCATACTTTGGCAGTGAGCCACCATTTTTATATTGTACTTAACTCTGGCTATGACCTTTATAAGGACAGTGTGTTCTGGAAGTGAGCCCTTGCAATATACTATATCCATATATAATGTATTGTGAGATAATACTCACTGTATATTTTCCCATTTTGGGTTTTCCATGTAAAAATATTGGTGTGCATGTGTTTTATAGCTTTGTGGATGATTCATGCTTTCATTTCCTATTTTAGTTAATATGGTTTGGAAATTGAATATGATGTGTTCAAAAGTTATAGAATACTAATTCAACCCCCTCTCTCAGTATTTTGAATGTTCAACAATTGGTATCAGATACCTTGGTTCCTTGGAGAAAAGCCTTACAACTGGAGGAAGATCTTGGATGTTTGAACACATGGAAAACAAAAAGTGTCTTGTTCCTTCGAAGGAAATTTGTGTAGTTAAATATGTAAGAGATTATTGCATGTTTGGTAAATAAGAAATGAAAGTTGCTCTTGAAGATCTTGAAAGAGTTGAAATTGAGAACAAAAGCTTGAAGGAAAGGATAGGAGAAGCAAATGAATGCATCAAAAAGTTGAGAGAACAAATCAAGAAGTTTAGAGAAAGACATAGAGAAGTCAATATATAGTTGAAGCAAGCAAACACAAAGATCATCAGATTGAAAGTACAAATGGAAGAAAAGAAGAGGATCAAAGATTGTTTGAATGCTAAAATACAAAGCAAGGTTGATAAATGTACAAAGCTTGAGCAAGAAGTGGTAAATCTCATATCTGATCTAGAAAAGGAAAGACCACATGAGGAGAAATTCAAAATAAGTACTACAATGCTTGATGAATTACTTGCAACATAGAAACCCTCTAAGGAAAAAGGTGGTTTGGGACTTGAAGAAGGAAAAATTTCAAAGGAAAATTAGACACCTACCAGGGTTGACAATCAAAAGAAGATTCAAGGTAATAAGAGACAATTTAGAAATCAAAGCAGCAATTTTGGAAGACCTTCTATCAAACAACCAAATGCTAAAAGGTACCCATATTTCAATGGTATTTTTTTTCATGCAATAAATATGGACATAAAGCAATAGAA